>JAQQZW010000016.1:9001804-9012903 GCA_029814745.1 Zanclus cornutus | reverse complement strand
ATACATTTAACAGCTTAAATCCATGTGACAGTGCAATGAGGCAAAGAAGGCATAAAATTGCAATTTGCAAAAATTGAGGTATATGAAAAACTTAAGCATGTTTTTAATACCATTTGCATTTTGTGCATTTCTTAGACAATTACTCAAAGTACAGGCCCATTTTCATTGAATGTTTTTACAATCACTGCTGACATGGCTAAGGAAACGTGATCCACATCCAGAAATATACAGAAAGATATACAAGAGCAGAAGCACAACCATCAGTGGTGACCCATCCCAAAAACAAGAAAAGCTGCAAATACCAAGAGCACAAGAGAAATGTGTAGCAAAAGAACAGAAATGGAGGAGGTGAAAAAGTAGACGTGTTATATGTGAGCACAAACAACAATAGGAGCAGCAGGGAGCAGGAGAAACAAGACCAGGACCCACGATTGTGACACACACAGACAACCCAAAAGGGAGAAAAAAGTAGAAAAAAAAAAAAAAAAAAGAAACCGTGCCACTTTGACAGCTGGATTAGTAAGGAAAATAATACTCATTTACAGGCTTCAGCAAGTTAGCATTATTACCTACCTACTAAAATATTTTTAGTATAGTTTGCTAGCTATTTCGAGTTAAATCCCCCAAGTTCTTAAACCTTTCTAACGTACAACCAGGAACTTTCAACCAGTTATGCAACAGTCTCAATTTAATTCTGCAACCTCTATGTGACCTACATAAGCAAACCAAACCATCAGCGAAAAGTTTGGTTATTTCTTTACAGTTATTCTTGAATTGACTAATGCATGCCAACAGGTCGGAGTCGGAAAAAAACTATTTCATAATGCAAAGTGCTGAGGATGAATTGAGGGGTCTCACAGGAAAAAAGCTGCTCTGTAGTCTATTAGTGAAGCAAAAGATACTTCTGTGTTGCCAAATAGCAGCACGACAACTGGCTTAATGTTTTATGTTTGCCATATTATCGACTTACAGCTCGCTGTTGGCTTAGTTTTAAAAAGATATAACATTACTAGGCAATGTTGATAACTTCAGCTCAACAAAATTATTATTACCGAGCAACTGAATCCGTAGCTGTAGATTACATGTAACCTTGGTGTAGGTGTATTAGTTATTAATCTTATATAGCCACAAAATAGATGAAGTACAGTACCTGTAATTAAAAAGGAAAATATTAAATGTGTTATGTCTTTATTTCTTTTGCTTCCAAAACAAATGCCCACCCTAGCAGACCAAGATGCTCATACCACACATACCCATACCACAGGGGCCCCTAGGATGAACAAAAAAATTAAAGCTCCTCGTAGCTGCTTTAACAGATGGTGGCCAACAGATACTATAATATTAAATTTACACATTACTCTATTAAATTTACACATTACTCCTTTAACTCATTTACCTCTTATTGCCCTCTTGGGACATCCATGCATGTCTTTTGGCGCTTGGTCTTGTTGCTTCTTGCCCATCAATCTTGAGCTTCAGTGTCTTTGTCAAGTCACAAATAAGTCCGTCATGCTAGTAGCCTATGTTGCTCATGGTACTACTTTCTTGCCGCATATTTCTCATTTTGATATTTGTTTTGTTTCTTGTTCAGGGCATCAAAATTCTGGTTTGTGCTTTTGCATTTGCAACACTGACTTGAAGTATATTTCCCTAATGTATGTGCTTTAATTCTTGTGAGCATTTTCTTTGAGAGCCACTGTATTAAAAAGGCATCATAAGGCAGTTAGTTAAGTGTTAGTCTGTTAGTTTGTGAGCAAAAGCAGGCTGCAATTGGTCTTTGGATTTTCTTTATCGGGTTTCTCTGTATTAGTACTCAGTATCAGTTGATATACCAAATTTAGATATCGGAATTGGGGAAAAAAAAAAATTGCATTGTAACATCTCTACTGAAAGTGAATTCTCCAGATAGAAGTAGTTTTATGTTGGAAAAATAAAGACACCATTCCCATAATGCGTGCCTGAGGGAATATTAAATGTTTCAGCAGCACACAGAGACAGAACCAGCGGGAAATGTCTCAGTGAAAGATTCGGTTTATTAGAGTTTCATAAGGGTTCTGCTTCCACATGACAGTTGAGAAATAGAGAATATAACTTCTCTAAATGCATTTCATTCCTTGCCATGAAACTTGTATTGCATGTACACCTTGGGGATGAGAAGAGAAAGAAGGAGAAAGCACGAGAAGTTGGGTGCAGGCAGAAGAGAGATTTGACAAAAAAAGAAGTTATGAAGCATTGAGTCCTGCTACTTTACAGCCATTCCATATTCTATCCATCCAGGCATTTCTATGAACACCTCAATTGGAAAAGGCATTTTTGAGGACCTCTGATGTATTTCTCAAGCCCAGCTGTGTAAATTTGTTAGGGAGTCACTGAGAAAAGGAGAGGAAGAAAAGAAGCAAACTAAAGTAAGAACAAAAAGAGATGTTGGGGGGCAAAACCGTTGGACAGCTGTCATGTCCTACTCACCAGTCACCTGGTCTACCAGAATACGTGAGGTAATGATGCGTCCATACTGAGAGAAGAGCTGCTCCAATTCTTTCTGAGTCATGGTTTTTGGCAAGCCACTGACATACAAATTTGCATCTCTGATGGAGGCGGAGCTCGGACGCGCATAGGAAACCTACAGACAGAGACAGTTCACATGACCACGGGCACATCACCATTACAGCCAGTTTTAGTACATGCAGTAATGAAATCAAATACCTCTAATACAAATTGTGTGAGATCACCTTTTATGTTACATTTTACAAAGGAAAAGCAGATGCTGCTGTGACCTATTACTAGCAGAGATGATGCAAACACTGAATCGTATTTAACCAGTCTGAGTTTACTTAATAATATACCCATGTTATGCAGACCACATGTTACTGTGTATGTGACAGAGTGAATTTAATCCTAATGCAATGCAAAAAAAGCTCAAATATTTTTACCATGCTTTTTGTTTGATACTGAGTACTATTTAAATGTACTGCTAAAATCTGTCTTATCTCAGATCGACAAAAAAAATTGCTGCCAGTAACATTTCCAATATGAGCATTCAGTTTCTGTTTTCTTCTAAATTTGCTCAAAAGTCTGGATAATGACTTAAGAAAAAACAAAACAAAGCTATAATGTGAATGGATGCAAATGTCGGCCAAAACAGATTTGCTCCAGATGGCACAACTTGAGGCAAAATCTCTGCTCAGTTTCAAAATGTTTCGACTTGAGCAAAAGTTCCTGCTCATCCTAAAGCTGTGAAACTCAGTCAATGTAAAGACAAGAGGAAGAGAGGAGGGTGGAGTTCCTGTGACAATTAAGATCAATCTGAGTTGTAGCACACACAAGCTCGCATCAGCGCAGCAAACTACCATCACTTGCTGTTTGTGGCTAATAAACAGACTGAAACACTACACAGTGGTCAAATGTGCTAAAATAAAGAAGAACTAAAATGTGCTTCAGTCTGAACACACCTGGAAGGAGAAAGACCACTGATCTGTTGGACTGTTGGAGTGGACTAAACATTGAGAGATTTTTGTCAATGGAATTTGGTTTGGTTGGTGTGGAGCATGAAAGTGAGGCAAAAATATGAGAAAATAATTATACAAAAAAAAAAAAAAAAAAGGACATATGGTTATTACCTACACAAATATACTACACAGTTAACTAATTCATCCCATTAGCTTGCCAGGCTTAGTCTTTTTTAACATCATTTGGGGCCTACAACAATACGGTGCTATAATGCAATAATCTGCTCCACAGTTTATTTGTTACTGTATTTTTATTGACATAGTGCAGACTTAATTGCAACTCATGGGATAAATGGACAGTGACAAATCACTGACTGGAAGAAAGTTAAACTGGCAAATTTTCTGTCCATCAACTCAGCTAGAAACCTGACAGAGATGGATGCAGCATAGGGCCTGTCCAGACAGCTCTCATTTAAAAGCAAATTTATCATTTCTTGAAAATTTTTATAGACAACAGACTAATGTGGCTGCCTCTTGAATCCAATCTCACCCATTCCCATCTCCAAAGTCAGGAGACAGGAGCAGAGCCCCCAGCACCAGGCCTGATAGATATGACGCATAAATCAACATTTGTCCATAAACACAGCCGAATAATAGAAAACAGAGGTGGACCAGTGAGTCATCTACCACGTCCTGTTGATCAATACATCATTACACCCCTGAGTAGTCATAAATACATTCTTTTGCAGTGCACCACCCCAATTTTCAGTCATGCAGACATTTATACAATAACCTGCAGAAGGAATCCATAAAGAAGCCTAAAGAAGGAGGGAGGAAAGAAATGGTGCAGAGTCAAGAGCCTGCTGTATCCTGCTGCTCCCTCCGTCTGGTGGCTTCAGGTTCCTGTGACTCGACTGCCAATTACCTGCACAGCACCACAGCTGTATTTAATTACAGTGTCAGATGTGTTAAATGCTACTAAACCAAGTCCCTCTCAGCAATCTTATGCAATGAACTGTATGAAAGAAAGAAAAAAAAACAAAACAAAAAACCCCACTAATCAAACCTTCAAAATGAATTTCCTTTCATGCTCTCAGATCATTAAGAACTTCACTTGGTCACCCCACCTCAAAACTTGCCCCGATCCTACCCTGAAGGGAAGGCTGACAAAGTGAATGTGAAAGCTAAAGCTCCCTGCCCACAGCCAGGCAACTCCCTCGCTTCTCCCCATCCCCGCCTCCATCCCACTCTCACCTTCACACTTCATTTGATGCTAATATTTGGTCCACTAGTTTGATCTGTCTCTCTTCCTGAGGTTAGATATACAAAACCTCTCACATGTACCAGCAGCATGATTACTAACGAAACTTAGAGCAAAGGCCTTGATAAAAATTTCCAGGAAACAATCCATGTTCACAATGTTTGAGCCAAATTATAGTACACTTTTTTACACACTACACTGAGGACATTTTACGGGCATATACACATTCTAACAAGAATATATTTAAGCAATATCTCATGTCAGGCTGAGCTTTTGCTTTTATAGTACAGTTGCCAAATATGGTGATATGTTAGTTACAGGGTGTAACCGTATGTTTCCAAGCATTCATAAGCCATTGTTCTCACAAATAGGTTGCTATGCAGCACGCTAGTTTAGAGACTTAACTTAGCCTGCTGCTGCCCTCTTAGCTTCGCCTAACCTAGCCTACCAGTTGCTACCACAGTCAGCCCAACCTTATAACTTGTGTTATCAATCAGTCAATCAAGTTTAGTTGTCACATGTAATCTTTTAATTTCAGTTTTCTAGCAGTTGTAACAATCAAAATTGTGAAATGTCCTTGTAGCTGTAAATGTCTGAATGTGTTGCCTAAAAATGAGAGAAGCAAGCCAGAGTGACTTACATGACTGATATGGAATTATGTAACGTAGTGAGGCATTGTCGTCATTATAAATAGTAATTATACAGCAGCTAACAACCAATCAGATTGCTTAAATTGGAGCTATCAGTTTATTAAAGTGTGTGTAATGTATTGGAGATGGAGCTATGCACAGATACTTACAGACTTAATTTATCTTAAAATTATTATTTTTTTAAATTAAAAGATTCATTTAGGACTGCAGCAATTATTTTCATGATCGTTTGATCTATTTTTTATTTTCTTTCATAATTTATTGTTTGATCTATATATTGCAAGAAAATGATGAAATCATCCAAAAGGGCTTAAAGATATTCAATTCCCTGATTATTATTATTATTATTATTATTATTATTATTATTATTATCATTATTATTACTGCCCATTAAGAAAACATAGCTTGCATCACGTCTGCTTTGATGCATTTTAGCTACTTTGAGTAAGCGCCTGTCGTGTTCTGTGTAACAGCTGAGAGACATGTCAGTGTGGATCTTTCGTGACAAACGTTTTGGTCAGGATCTGCACAGTTGCTCTTAATGCCCAGCATGAAGAAAATACTGAAGTTCAGATGCATGTCCACACACTTTTAGAACAAGTTGAATGTGCACATGTAGTTACTTAAATCACATTTGCATGCAAATGAAAAAAAGTTGCTGATTTATTTAATTAACTTTGAGATTTGATGAGAGCATTCATTATTTAAAAACTGGTGAGAGCTCTGTGTACCAGAGTAGAGCAGTGATAACTAGAATGTATGTGTGTAAGGTTCTACAGGTTCTGCAGGACCAAGGCTCTTCACCATCCATTTGATAGACGCCAACACAGACAACCTGCCCAAGGCTCACACATGGTAAGTACACAGAAATGAACAAGATACAGGTTTCTCTCTCATATTTGCAGAAGTGTCAGGTTTGACATCACTAATTATCATTTCTGTCTTTAGTTTTAACCGGATAGACATCCCTCCCTACGAGTCTTACGAGAAACTTTACGAGAAACTGCTGACGGCTGTGGAGGAGACCTGCGGCTTTGCTGTGGAGTGATGAATACACAAACAAACCAACATACACACAGTCACACTCTGCGCTTGCACTTGCACACAACCTATTTTACATTTTACATTTCACTTATGTGTAAAAAATAGACATGCTAATATTTGTAAATGACCAAGTAATTTTTCTACGTGGCAGTGCATAATTACACTGCCAAGTGCGATTCGATTTGAATTTGCCACTACAAGTTTATGTGCACAAGTTAATTACATCATAGGATGTGGGATTCCATCTGTTGCATGTGTTTAAATTGTGGGCTAATCAAATAATGTAGATTAAGTGACTCTTTACTCTAAATGCTTTGCATTCGCTGCAAAGAAGAAGAGACTTTTGAGAGCTGCATTAGTTGCACTAGTTTGGTTTATACTGAAGGAAATTGTTTCAATTCAGACTCCATTATTTATATGACAATCTGTAAACATAACAACTCAGCAGAGGTAGTGAGCCATTCTGTAAATATAACAGTTCTGAGTTTTTAAGATTAAAATGGTTGTAATTAAGACACATTACTTGTATCCCTTTTCTTCTTCCTTTTTTCGACCAAAGACAAAATTCAATGGAAAGCTTGGATCTTTCATAGTTCCATTGATCAGATCCTACATGGAATGTGTGCATTATTTTTATATGCCTACTACATGGATAGTTTTCTTTATTTTAGCTCACTAGCTTGGAAATGAATGACTTAGATGTGCACACATACACAGGGACACAGAGGCTGGGCAACACCTGCAGCTCACGTCTGTGTTTTTATCTTATAGTATTGATTGTTCGGCACAGCTAGAAGCAGGTCAACACTGCATGGAATCAGCACTCGATGGCCACCTCAGTGGTTTCTCATGCTAATAATTGCAGTACCTTAGTCACCTTGCAGCAAGACCACAGTATGCCTGTTTTTGATGAACAGCCTAGAGCTGGGTTGAATTTTATTTTCACAAGTGAAAGAATTGAGATTTGACAGAAAGGTGCATTGCTTTAAACTCAAAAGTTTATTAAAGCTACAATTAAGTAAGGTAAAGTCACAACGAAAGGGCACAACGAAAAATGGCAAATTTACCTGCAAGACAGTGAGATATAGTCAAATGTTTTGAGACTTGTGCTGTATACGAGAAACTTGACAAAAGGTCACAGAGTTATTGGAGATATGTATTAAGTGCCATTTGTGCCGTAGCGTATACTGTACATATGAGCATCTATCTGATGTCCTAACTATTGTTTAATGTGCATTGATGTCTTTTTCATTTTGGCAGAAGGTATGTATAATGCAGATGATACAACTCAACTGATATGCAAAGTCAAACTACAGAGGTTAAAGACAAAATCAAAAGACAAAGAAAAAGACACAATCAAACGAGACATACACAAAGTGGATTCCGTGTACAACAAGAAGAAAGATGAGTTGTGACAGCAATATGTGTTATATTGAAATAAAAGAGTAAACATTAGGGGCTGATACTGAACAGCAAAAAGTACTATATATCAATGTGGGCGAGACAAAGCATGAAGCTGGTGGTTCCCATCATTTTTTGAGGAGGTGAATCTTAATCTGCGTTTGAAGATGCTGAGGGATTCTGCAGTCTTGTTGAGATTCCATTCCAGGAGAGCAAAAACAGAAAATAACCTTGTTGCATGTTTGCTGTCTTAAGGAATTTGACTGAGTCATAAAAGTACTGGCAATGATGGTTTAAAACAACACTTTTTTTTCGCTTAACACTGTCATCCATTTCATTAACCATTTATGGCTATTTTTTAAGATTTAATTGGGTTGGATGAGTGGCTTGTTGGCCCAGAAGCGACAAATGAAATGGATTTTTTGTGTGAAGGACAGCATTTACAACTATAGTGAGATTTTTGCACTTTTGTATGCACATCACCATGTCCGTCCTCCAACATTTTTAGGCCCAATCAATATACAGCTTGTTGGTCCAGGTTTCCTGACTCCATGAAACACCATTTGTGAAACTGTGATTTACAGTGTTAATCTGTTAAGAAGGATGTAATGGATTAGAATAGTTTTAGGACAACTGAGACAGCTAAAAATGAACTGTTCGTGCTGAAAGTTGAACTTTGAAAAAGAAAAGCGGAAGAGAGCATGTTTGAAGTTTATTTGTTTTGTTGTTCAGTGTGCAGTAACATATCACTGTGGCTCTATATCAGTTCCTCTGATTTGAACTATTTTGTTTGCTCAAAATACATGATTGCTTAATTTAATTCAGTGAGTGTTTTTGTTGCTATAGCCTTGCTTGTTCTGGTATGACCAGGAGCTTATTACAGCTTATGTTAACAAACTTTGGGTTAATATAGCTGTATACTGAACATTACAGAGTCTGACTTTATCACAGTTTTTTGCTCGTTGTACTGATACAGTAGCCTAGTATTTTAGCTAAATACCAAACAGTGGTTTAGCATTTAGCTTAACACTAGTTTAGCATGTAGCATAATCCCGTAACTGTCAATTGTAGCTGCTTTTGGCAAAAGTTACTTGGTCTCAGTTCGTGGAGAATTGTGAAAACACCTCTTTAGTGACAAACTTTGCACAGACACAAGTCAACATAGTCAAGGTTTGACATTTTAGATGACATAAACATAAGGAAAGCACATTTTTGAATGAAGGGGATCTTTAAATTGATATAAGATGGAGCATGTACAAAAGACTATTAATGCTCCACAGAGGACTGACTGATTCTATCCATGAAGTGCAACCCTGTAAACAGATACAAAAGCATGGTGAAAATATCCTGAAACTACACAGACGCCGAGCTCAACAGCTGTCCGTTACCATTTAGTGCGTACAGTATATGATTGACAGAGACTGTCAGAAACATAATTCTTTTAATGTGAGTCGGCGTGAAGGAGACAGGTGTTCTAACAGCAACTAGCTATCATACCTGACACCTTAGTCAGTCAGTCAGCCAGCCATTGGGTCATCCAGCCAGTCAGTCAGTGTTTCATCTGTTCTCTCAGTAAGTTCATGATTCAGCCAAGCAAGCAGCTAGCTAGTCAGCCTGGCTGAGAGCAGCGGAGGAAAGCATAAATAAAACATACTGTTCAAGTGAAGGCTTTAGAGGTATCAAGCTCCTCAGTTCCTCTGGGCACCAGACAACTCATTTTCTGTCTCTCTTCTCAATTTTCCTTCCTTGAGATAACTTACTGTCTCTGCATTACTTTATCTTTGCACCCGTAGCTCTCTGCCTCCTTAGTCTGTTTCTCTGTCTCCTTATCCTGCATCTTATATACAATATCTTTGCAGTTTTGAAATCAGAGATTATTATAGTGGATGATTTATTCTGTTGAATCCTGTTCATTTAGCCATAAATACAACTTTTTATATTAAATCAGGAATGTTTTTTGTACCATTGCATATTTTACAATCCATGGTCCAGATGTGTAAACGATGTGTACGCAGAAAACCCATACACACACCTTTTCCCACACATAAACTGGTATTTATAAAAGAAGGTGTGGTGATAATGTGCGCTTTTCATGCATACTGCAGACCAGCATACACACAGTTTTCCAGAGGTAGCTGTGGGTGAAATGATGAAGTGAACATGATATATAGGATATGAGACGTCACCTTAGAAGTAAACCATAGTTTGTGTAGGTTGTACGCCAAATTAACTGACTGTGTTATTACTGTACAGTTTATGCAACATTTTACAGAATGTCACTCAGAGGTGTATTGATAAACTTAAATTTAAACCATTTATTATTGATCAATTTTATTCTTTCCATTTACATTGGAGCCATCATCTCCCTGTTAATGAGCTTTTCATTTGATTGTGAGATGTGAAGCACTTTGTAAAGTCTGTTTTCATATGAGCTCTATAGATTATTCAGTAATCATCCTTCTGTCGGGTTAGTAATGATAATTGAGATATCACTGTGATTGTGGTTTACAGGTACATGTGATGAATTCGCAGTAAGGACGCCATAAATAGCAACAGCTGTGCATAGTGGTCCTGCGTAGTTACAGCTGTTCTGATGCTGCTGGAAAATCTAGCTGATGAAACACAATAGGTTAAATTGCACTTTTTCTTCTTTGTTGTTCTTCTCATTGTCAGTTCTTATGAGTGGTGGAGCAGGCACACATTTCAACATGAAAAGCAGATGTTTAAGGGCGTTCTGCATTGATTTATGGATACTTGTGGGATTGAAAATAAAGCTTGTGCACGTGCTCCCATTTCCACAATAATTTAGATTTATGAAACAGAATCAGGCAGACACATTGCCTTGTAAATCTCACAAAAAGAATGTGTATGTATGTTTCGGCCTTTGTGCGTACACACAGTTTAAGTCCTGAAGCCAGAGTTTTATGCGTCTGGCCCGAGATCCTATTCTGGAAACAGCCATTTTCCACTTGAAGTTCATCGGGTTCATTGTGTCATGTTACTCCATTTTCTCCACGGCAGCCATCTTTATTTATTTTACCGCCCTGAGTGGAAAACGTCGTCTCTTGTCCCTCTGCCTGTTTCACACACACTTCCTCTCAGCTTCCTCTCTCTGCTGAGCCGTTATAAAACAGCTCTGTGTATGTGCCCAGGCACAAGGTGCAGTATACTACTGCAACAATAGCAACTTATGAGTTATAGCCCTGCAAGTAAGCCTGGGGCTGGAACATACTGAAAGGAAGGGGAGGGAAGGGGGTGTCTTCCGTCAGTGGTATGCAAGAGGAGGTGACACAGCAC
>JAQQZW010000016.1:8951215-8963158 GCA_029814745.1 Zanclus cornutus | reverse complement strand
AACACCAAACACAAAGTAGAGGCTAATGGGAATACCATTTGTTTTGTCAGTATTTTGGTCACAAACCAAAGTTAAAAGTAACAAAATTAAGATTTTGAACTGATGATCATCAACACTGTTATAAGTAAAAATGTATGGCAGTCCATCCAATAATTTTTTAAATATGTAACTGAAAACAAAAAATGTCAACCTCACTGTAGTGCTATATGAATAGTCAGGGGATCATCAAAGTCATTAAGGTACATCATCTGAACACCATTAAAGTCTTTATAAAATTAGATGCCAATTCATCCCATAAATATTGTTTCACTGGACAAGTGAAAACTTGCATGTGCAGGCAGTATAAGAAAAAGTCAAGCAATCACCAAAGTAATTAGGATTCATCCTATAGGGACCATAAACGTCTGTACGACATTCGTCTAATCCATCCAACGGTACTTTTTTAAAAAATATTTCCGTCAAGACCTGCCAAGTGACTGTTCCATTCCAAGAGCAGTGCTGCCACCATTCATAAAGTCAGAGATCTTTAGGAGTCCATCAGAATGTGAAAGAAGAAGATAAAAATCCATTTCGATTACAGTCTTAAAATGGAACATCCAGGAGAGAGGATAATCTCAACCCTTTTCCAGGACTGCAAACACTGATCATATGGGCCTGTGTGTGATTACAGGAAGCTCAATTAACGGGGACCCAGGAGACAGTTCAATCACAGAGACAAACATTCCCCCAACATAGCTTACGTGACCTGCAACCAATGGTCCATCTTAGCTCCATTGATTGAGTTCAACAGGTTTGGGATGGTGGGCCTTGCAGACATCCACTTAAAACTTACAGTTAGAGGCTGGAAAGAAAGAAGAGGGTATTTTTGTGGTGGAGTTGCTGTCATTGAGGGGTTATATTCAAGCACTACAAGAAAAAGGAGAGAATGAAAGGAGGACAGAAAAAGAAGACATTCGTGAGAGTCTTAACCACCCAGCCAGCCTTAGTCATGTTGAGCCCAGTGCCAAGGCCTCCAAATGCAAGCTTTTGCACTGATTTTACACTTGGAGCAGCTGTGTATTTGCAATTTTCCATCTACACAGTCTCATATGCGCTCATATCTACCCTCCATTCTCATGCAAAGTTAAATATACCTGCGCTTGCAGTGAAAAAAAGGATGAATATTCTACAGAGACTGGCATCACAAATCCGTTTGATACAAGTCTTTTCCGCAGATCACACATAGGTCTCGTGAATTACTCTCTTTCCATTTCAAAGCGCTACAATCTGGGATTTTTACAGCAAAGATATCTCATTTAAAATGGAACCATAATTGAATCTGAGATCACGCGCTCCCAGATATGGCGCCTGTTCCCTTGACACAGGCATATCAGAAAGCATCCTACGTTTCAAAGTGGTTTTCATGCGATTTCATGAGAATATGGCTAATATGGTGTGCTTAGGCAGATCACAATGGGCATAATCCCGTGTTTGGAAGACTACCTCCCAGTGGCGCGCAAATAATAAAAAACCCTCTGTCTCCAACAGACGAAATGCTTCAGTTGCTCTGATTTGTTGTGACTGAGACTGAGATTGAACGGTAAAAATGTGACAACCACAAAAAGACAATTGTCTTCATCTTTGCCTCTGCTGCTGTATACTGTGCATCATTCTTGGGCAGCGGGGGACAACATAAACGGAAGCTAGAAAGGAGACAGAAATAGAAATGGGTGACAGTATCTTGATTTAAAAATCAGGAAGAGTCCCTTGATATCAGAAAGCTAACAAATGCTAGATTTAATCTTTCTGTGCCTTGCTAATGCCTGATTTGAATAGAGATTTTGTATGTAATACATTTGATCTTTTGTTTCTATTGATAACCTCTTTGGTGCAACCAAACGTGCTGCCCAGTTAAGTGAATATTAATTTATAACGCTCATATTTTAAGCTATGCTTCACAAAATACAATTCAGAGCTGGATGGCACATTGTGGGTGCTTTATGCAGCTTTTGCCCTCCTGGGAAGAGAAGACAGGAATTTTTGAGCAAACCAAAATCAATAGCTATCTAAAGGGGGCGAATCTAACGACATTAATCTTCTGGATCCCCCAGTGATTCTCCCTGTAATTAATCAATGCTTTAAAATGGAGAAATTTGGCGATTAATCTTTAATTCTCTAATGGAACATACACACAGGGGCAAAAAGCAGCTAACATAAAGGCTAAGTAACAGCAGCTCAGAGCTTATTCAATACAAGTCTAATGAGGTATATTATGAGTCACACGTGGTCTTTATGAAGCAGCAGAGTGTGCAGTGAGAGAGGTGGAGGGTGCAAGTCATTATGCCCAACATTTTCGAGGAAAGACGATTTCAATAAGAATGGCTCAGCTGGTCCCCCATGGAGATTATTTGTCCCTAAAAAATAAAAAGCACCCAAGCTTAAAGATCATCATACGTCCCGTGGCATTCAATGAACTTTAAACGAACTTCACTACGGTGTTCAAAGTTTTTACTCTATCAGTGATTCCTTTCCATGTTTCGGTAAATGAATGATCCATCACTTCGTCCAAAACGAGGCTGCAGTGGCCATTCCACACAAGATCAGACACACAGTTCACTCCGCATTTGTGTAAGCTTTATCAAACAGGTGAATCCACCGTGGCACCGACTCAGCCAGAGCCTGAACAAAAACACTACAGAAGAGAATCAGTCAAGCCTGTCGCATTGACCTACTTGACAGTGGCTGTGTGAGCTGAACAGTGAGAGCTTGAGAAGTCAGTGTCTGTCTTTTTCTTTCCCACCGTCTCCTCCTCCTCCTCTTTTCTCTGTTTCTCCATGCTGTGTTTTGCTGCATTTTGTAAATCACAACATGTACTAAAGCAACAGAAAGGCACAGACTAAATAAATCCATTACCATAAAGGACAAGTGGCGTTTCACTTTGAATAGAAATCAATTTCATGAGTCTAATTAAATATCACAGCTCCTATTCTGTTCATTTAGGAATCAAATTAGGATCATTTAGGTTGAAAGAAAGCAAACTCTTTGAGACAATATCTCACTGACAAGAAGGAAAGAGAAGTTGCCAAGGGCACCACTAAAAGCAGGTTGGTAGAACAAAATGCTGTGCAGTTGAACAACCTTTTACAACTCTGCCGTCTTATTTTAATTTCTCACAGTAAATAAATACATGACTTGTGTTTCTCATACTGTACACCAAAGACAGTTACAGTGAGTAAGCTGCAGTTCAAAATATAAATATAATCTGACTTGGCCTCAAGTAGATCTGCATTAATACTGGAAATATCTGGACAGAAATGGTGCACCGCACTTGTAGCTGCTCATAAGCTCTTGCTGTCACTCATATGATTGCCATGGTAATTGCTGGTAGGGCTAAAAACCCCATTAAGTAATACTTCAGCTAAACATATGAGGTAAAAAGTTAGAGTACGGTTTTCTCTCTTTTTTCTCAGCTTTACCTGGATGAGCTGAAGCACAACGGTACACGTGTGACACAGTTTGCAGAGTGATTTAGTGATGCAGAGTGATGCAGAGTGAATAAGCCTCCAGGCAGTGGATGTGGGAGTTGAATCCTACAGTTTGTTTGCGTTTCATGCTACTTTAGGACTTCTCACTGTAGCGGTGGCATTTATGAATTTCACACAAGTCTGATCCAACAGATACATTTCACACAACACCAAAGTTTTGTTTACAGCTAATTTGCAACTTATTCTCTTTCAATCTGTTAGCATCAGTGTAACTTGAATTCATGAAGATTGATAACAGTCTCATATCTGTGCATCATACAGAACTGTACTCAGAGCATGTTTAGGCTAGTTTAACATTAAGAATGGCAGCAGGAGAAACAGCTAGCCTGGCGCATATCAACACTTCTAATGCCCAACGTGTAGTATCCTGTGGTTTAATTTGCACACAAACAGAAATGTAATGCTGATAATTTGTGTCTGTCGGAGCTACGTATTTCTCGTTAAACAGCAGTTTACGTCTGTGCAGTGTCTAATTCAGTTTGACACCTGGGTGCAGTGAGTCTGCATAGTCTGCACCTTTAGGTGTTTTTGTCACAGGGAGGTTGTTGGCTTTGGCTCCATTTTACCTTTACACAGAGCAAGACCAACGCTTGTGCTCACCTTACCATAGTATCTGGCAACCTGCCATTATACCCAGAGACCCTGGACAGACAAACAAAATTAGCTTCAAAAAATAACCAATGATAGCTCTGTAAATCCATCATGCTATGACATTTGAGAGAATCAGTATTTTTAAGGAAATATTCTTATTTTTGTTCTAAAAGTTAGAGGAAAAGATTGATTAGAATCTCAACGAGTTTAACCTAGCTTAGCATGAAGACTGTAGGCAGGATGAAACAGCTAGTCTAACTTTGTCAAAGGTTAAAAGAAGACCAACCAACACCTCTAAAATGACCCATGTTTTATAACATTATGCACTGGAGCACATTGTGAGTGAATGTTGGGTGCAGTGCACAGCATACCAAAGCCTTGTCATCACAGTTAGGTTGCAAGGTTTGATGACATCATGGGCCGAGAGAAAAAAACCAGAACCAGTGCTTACTGATCACACCTGAAACCTGTGCAATAGTTGGAGATGCTGCACAGAACTAAACTCCTGATTTGCAAGCCCGAGGAATTATAGTTTGACTACCTAGCTAGTAGATGACAGTGTAGGGAAATGTGCTCCCAGTCAATTGAAGGCAATATAGTCCGCTACAACTCTGAGTCGCAAAAAGCTTACCTGTTTACTCATGGGCCATGGAAATCTATAAGGGAAGAAGAAGAAGTTGGAACAAGATGAGTTACATGAAGAAGATGGAGACAACAAGGGTTCCCCAGCTAGCAGCACTTGTAGAACTGTTTAGGAAGGAGTCTGTGAAGAGTCATCCAGGTCGTGGTTATTTACACAGGGTTGGATCTAAGTGAACTGGACTTGGCTGTTAATACTTGAAAACATTTCACCTCTCCTCCAAAGGGCTTCTTCTGTTCTGACTGACAGGCAAAGAGTCCCAGGTTTTAACCTCTGTTGAGCCGTTGTCAAGGTCACTGATACTCCTGGTTCTTCGTGTTTAGGAAGGACAACAGTCTGCAGCTGAGAAGATATCGGGGCAACATTAACAAAACTCACAAGAGAACTGGGGAAGTGGAAGAGAGGCTTGAAGCATCTGAAACTTGGATTTTAGGAACTGCTTCCTACAAGGAAATATCACAATTCACAGAGTTAAAGATTAAGTTGAAGAGAACTCTCTGTAAATGGTTTTCTCTGTAGCGCCGGTGTTGAAGGAAAGTTTGTACACTTGCTTCTTGTTTGAGGTGTGACTTGAGTGACTAAGATATCATGCTGGGAAATATCTCCAATATGCAACTCCTCTTAGTATCAAAAATGATCATTTCTAAATTTCTTTGTTAGTATGGGTCATATAAAGAAGTTACATCATGTACAAACGAGCATTTTAAAGGTGTAAGTAGGCATATTGTGAATTTGGACAAAGACAGACTGGCTGTTCCTTTGCTTTTAGGCTAAACTGGTCCTTGCTATAGATCTGTATTTGAGAGCACAGACATGATACTGATGTAAATCTTCTCAACTTACTCCTGGAAGGAAACCAAACAAGTGTATTCCCAAAGCATTAAAACTATTTCTTTCACAGAAATCAACAAAACACAAAGAATCCCTCCTTGACTGAATAAAAAAAGAATATTCTGGCATTCCACACTCCATCCAGAGAGGAAGCCAATCCTCACATTGTTCACTACAAACTCTACATTTCACTCGTTTTATTCTCTGTCATTGCAGCTACTCCCGACACGGGGGAACAGTTTAGAATCAAACTGCCATTAGTCGACAGCTCTGGTGTTTAGTGAGAGAGAGAGAGACAGAGAGAGAGAGTGAGAGGAAAAGAGAGAGGGAGAGCTATGGAGGGAGAAATGTGGAGGCACAACAGGTAGCTCTGTCAAACTCCAGGGGTCTGCCTCGCTGATCCCTGCCTCTCATTAGAACAGAAGGATGACACACAAGCAGTGTAGGAAGAGGGGAGGATTCTGGGAATGAGGCTGAGGGGGAGGAAAGAAACAAGGGAAGAAGAAGAAGGGCAAAGTGGGCTCCTAAAAGCCCTTCCACTGACAGGTTTGGTGTAGCTGAGATATGTTTCAGGGAATGGTGCTGGTAAAACAAAGCTTCATGAGGGGAAGGTTGGGTGGGTGAAAGTCAAGTAATTGGGAGCTGTGGCATGACAGGCTGTTGGCGAATCCCCCTGACCCACTGCCTCACCAGCAGGGCTGTTTTCTAGAGGTAACTGGAACTGCAGTGTGAGCCTGGGGAGGCGCCGCCCCCACAGTTAGAAAACAAAAGTCTCTGTGGGTGTTGAGAGAATGAATACACAGGAATCCTCCTCCAAATATGTATAGAGCCAACACCAACATATATACACAATCCTGGTGATGGTGGGAGTTTGCAAGTCTCACCTTAAAAAACTCCACATTTGACAGTTTTCCTTTGGGTGGGTGTGGTGGTGGTTCTGCTAAGAGGCACACAGTCTCAATCTGTATGCGTGGTGAAATACCAAAAACCAGCAGCTGACACCGATGCACTGTCATCAAATGCAGAGACAGTGTGAGAGGCTGTCAAACACCAGGTACTGTACCGGAGTCCTGCTGTCTGTAACGACACAATTTTATGCTCCAGTGAACATGCAAGGACCACCATGTCACAGCGTCACACAGAGACACCGTGAAGTGCAAAAAATAGAAGGAGTTGACACATACCAAGAGAAACAAAATGGCCTCCTGTCAAGACAGGTCAGCGGAAAGGGGCCAGCCACGAGCCTCGAAACAACTCAGAAGAAGAGAAAACTCAGTAATCTGAGTACATGTGGGAGATTTTGTACAATTGGCATATTATGACAGATTCACAACCTAATTTCAGCAATGTGGCACCGTGAGAGTGAGTCCTGGATGTGTGTTTTAAACAGCACAGTGTTTTCACAGGGTTGCCGCATAAAATGTTAACAGCTTACGTTTTTGCAAACCAAGAAAATGTACAACATTTCACATGTCACATATCAGCATTGCAACAGCTCATACGAACACGACATACCTCTGATGAAACATAGGGCTACATGGGCTGAATTTTCTTACCAGGAGGATGGAGGGGATGGTGGTTGCATGACACCTTTTTGAGATGGCTGCCAAACAGGAGACCAGTCCTCAAGACCATATCAAGCTTGACAGTTTCAACCGGGTACTTTAAATGACCGTCAGGACATTTCACAGTCGTTTTGCCGTCACCAAAACAAGAAGTTTTTACGGGGATGATGTGAGAGTTTCCAAACAAGTTTGTAGCAAAAAAACCAGGTGAGTTAAGCCAAAACACGATCTTTTCCTAACCCTAACCAAGTACTTTTTGTGCTGTAATGTAATCAGATCATAACCACAGAGATGTAAAGTTTCAAACTAAAAAAACACAAAGAAACGAAAAGTTTTATCATAGCTGTGGTTTGCAGAAATGGACAATGCCAACAATGATTCCTGGCGACTGGGTTGTTCCTTAACACAATAAATCCTGAAGATAACCCACGTACATTAAGACTTTTTGTACTGCTTGTTTGCCGGTTGTAGAACAAAGCTCATACAAGAAGGGGGAAATGGAAAAACAGCTATAAATTATTGAACATCTGACCAACCAAGCCCCCCCCCAAAAAAAAATAAAGGAAAAAAGCCTAAATGCTGTGTCTAGACACAACATTGTATTACTGATGCTTGACTTGTTGATGCACCAGCACTCAAGTATTTACATAATTAGTTCAGCTAGATGAACACTGATTAAAGTAGCTGGTTCCAATTTTCTGTAGCTTTTTTAAATACTTTTTGGTAAAGTGAGCTTTTAGAAAAATAAATGAAATGGTTTCTTTCAGTGTTTATGCATTTGCTTGGTTAAGTTCAACATTAGTTGCAGACTCAGAGTTCAAAAGAAAAAAAGACAGACAACACAAACATACATACAGTAAAATAAAAAGAAAAACATTGCCACTGCCTCTTCATTAGAATAAGTCAAAACTACTGATCAACTGACTGATAGTAGTTAGAAATTTTGATTTGGTGTTCTTTTCCCATTTTTTATGAAACTCACAAAAAACGTGAAAGGCCCTATCTAGAACCAGTATCTGGTTTGTCCGTTCTGGGCTAACGTAGAAACATGGCAGTGCAACATGGCGGGCTCTGTGGAAGAGGACCAGTTCCCTCTGTAGATCTAAAAGACTCATTCTAAAATTATTTTAACAATTATCCACTAATGAAAACATAATTTTGAATGTTATATTCATTTTCTGCTGTATTCTACAAACAGATTCCACTAAATGCTACACACTGAACCTTTAGCAAAGATTCTGTCAAAACTTAAACAAGAGGTTTTGGTTGTTGGGCTAACAATACATTTGGGCATAAATTTTTCCACAGTTTATCACATTGTTGTACTTTCTAACTGCTCTAAGATAAGGGAACACCATATTGTTACAGTTTCAGTCTCCTCTATTCATTATACTGGATTACTTAACAATGGAGCAGTACTTTTAAAAACGAGCACAATCATAGAACACAGTTGAGCTCAGCTGGATGAAAACTCATGCTAAAAATGCAAAAATTTTAGGTTTATAAAGGAAGTAAAAACAAAAACAATAAACACACAAAAAACTAGTTTGGTTTGTTGATGTAATGATTTTATTTAATATTTTAAACTACTTTAAACGGTAAGTGGACTGCACTTTTATACTATATTTCTTTTCTTTCTTAACAGAGAAAGCACTTTGGTTGTAGGATCGAGTCATCGTCCCTCCAACCCTGAGATCAGAGGATAACTCACTCTACGTTCTGAGCCACAGCCACCATGGTTATTTCATACATGAATATAAAATTTAACTAAAATGTGAATTTAACCCCTTTAACACTCATATTGAATATAACATCCTCACAGCCGTGCAATAAATGTGGACATAAATTTTTTTTTTGAAGTTTATTAAATTGACTGTTTTAAAGGCACCAAAGGGCTAAACCATATTTTTAAAGGTCTCCTCAAGATGTGTTTAAAGACATAAAATTGGTCTGCTTTAATTAATAATGTGCCTGATATGATTTTTTGGCCCTAAAAAAATTAATCAAACGACTGTTATTTCACTGTAAAGTTCTTTCTCCATGTGTGTGCGTTGGAGCTCTCCACATCACGCTGTATACTGGACCCTGACTGGCTCTCAAACTTCTCGTGATGAGAAAAAACGTTCCCCCTTAAGCATAAAAATGTGAAAACAGCCTTATAGTGTCCAACTGTGCACAGTGAAGCTCAAACATCCTACTGAGGTAACAATAAGCAAAAGATATTTTTGAGTGTAGGCGGCCCTTAAGGCGTCAGTCATATGCAGCTGCTTGTACTTGGATTATGTTTGTAACAGTGTGTCCTTCTGAAAATGACCCCAGTTACTCTACAGACTACTGTATATTACATGTTCACATTCATGTAACTTCTCATAGTAGAGGAGGTAAAAGGTTGATGTATTTTTCATGTGTATATTGGCGACAAATCAAACTCTGCAAAGAAACAATATTGATCCCCAACATCTTGTCAAAATATCCTAAAGTCAGTTTATGCACATTGCTTCCTCGTGGCTTTTCAGCAGCATTCAGTGGCTGATTCTTTGTAAAAGCTCCTGTGAAGATGAGGCAGGGTGGGAATACTTAGCTCCTGAGAGACGTCTCCATATCGCGCTGCTTCCTGCTGGAGAGGAGGAGAGACACCAGGGAGGGGAAAAAGTGGGGAAAGAAAGTAGGAGGTGAGTTGTGGTTGTGGTGTTGTGGGGGGGCATAATGACAAGCCATAAAATTTTTAATGCCCCCACACCCCAGCCTTTTTAGTGAGACACTCAATTATTGATACATTTATGGTCTGTCCGAGAAGCTGCACCGAGTTAGGCCAGTAGGACAGAGTGAGGTTACTCGCTAAAAACAACAACAACTCCCCCCAACAGTGTCTCCCTTTTTCTATCTGTTATACATGCCAAGTATCCAAATGAACAAGGGAGCAGCAACACACACATTCTGGTGGAAGCAATAACATTTGAATGTCAGAAAATAATTCTTGCAGTAATATTTTCTAATATTAGAGGCACTGCAAAGGCCATGAATGGCCACGGGGGGAAAGGAAATGACTTACTGCTTTTGCCAGTGACAGTTCATAATTCCATTTCCAATATCTTTTCCTTTAAAAGTTTAAGGTCTCTCTTGATGTACTTGGCATATCTCATATACGTCTTTTGAAACCTAGTTCTCCTCCTTTTTATGTTTTTCTTTGTCATTCAGCAGGATGACATGTGACAGCTAAAGTGAAATCTCCTTTATTATTTGCCTGCCATCTCGTGCCCCTGCATAATCACCCTGAATGAGCTGTAATTACACCTCCCCTGAAAAGGGTATCGGACGCACGGCTTTATTGAGAAAGATGAACCGATGAGCACTGACTTAAACAGCAGTCCTCGGGTCCACGGCGGGGGAAACGCATTGCACATTTTCTACGGATGGAGGCCCACATTCTCCGGCTGCTGGTTTCAGCGAATGTTGAGACGAGTTCTTGTCATTCCAAGTAAAACAACTTCCACTGACACACAGAGCAAACAAAGAAGCTCACAAAGGAGCTGTGTTATTGAATTACAAAGCGGGAATTCCATCTCAAACTAAAACATCTGCAGGTGGATGCATCGCTCTTTCATTCACAAAATAGTTATCAGTCATTTTGCAAAAAGAAGACAGAAATGTCCAGTTTTGCACAACATGGTGCAATGTATGTATAGCTAAGTGCCAACTGCTGGTTTCAAATTAGAAATAGAGCTGCCCTATTCTGGCTTCCTCCTGTCAGTGAAGATGTCACTTATAATGTATGGAACCTCACCCACTCACTTCAAAATCACACCATGGCTCAATGTTGAGTTTGTTTTGCACATTGCTTTGGCACACTGGCTGGCCAATGTGCAGCTCCTTCAAACAACCATATATGCATTTCCCATTTCTCTTCTTTCTGTGTATTATTTAAATGTTGTGAAAAGTTGAAATTATAATTAAAATGTAGATTTTTTTCATGTTCATGCACTATTAAAGCCTCTTTACTGCCAATTATACCAAAATCTCTGGAGTAAGTTTTTCACCATTAGGAAAATCACAGATTTAAACAAATTCACAGCATGCAGAAAAAAAAAAAAACAGTGGGGAAGCACAGCAGCAGAAATCAGGCAGCTGAGGAGAGACTACATGAATGGGAGGCTCAGACACACATGCCATCAAGACGAGTGATCTTTCACTGGATGCTGACACTTGCCAATTACAAACCACCCACATCCCACTTGTTTTTAAGAGTAATTAGTCAGGCCCAGTGTGTATTCCAGGAGGGTCTTTGGAGATGAGAGAAATCCGCCACAGGTCAGCCAGCTCAGTGGAGGGTTTAGTGCTTGGAGAGCCCCTCTCCATTCAACTCCGCGCTCCAAATGTGTGGGCTGCATTGAAGTGGAGTAATGGAGTGAAGGTTCGGCACGCTTAACGCCCCCGGGGTCAGCCACGATCACCATCAGACAAGAACCATGAAGGAAAAACACACACACACACACAAACACACACAAACACACACACACACACACACACCATCACTGGGAGGGCTTTCCTTTCCTTCTACATGCTGCTACTACATCGCAGATTTGACAGATTCAATATGGCAGAGAGGGATGGGGAAAAGATTTACATGCGGTGCACAGTCAAACTAGGTTCAGAAGACAACTTTTTATTCTGCTTGCATAATAGATCTGAAATATTTCTGACACATTTTAATAGGTGGGAACATTCAGCTCTCCGCCATATGGCTTTCTGCTGATGAGAGCAAAAGTAAAAGTGTGACTCAGTGCGGCAGTTA
>JAQQZW010000016.1:8155376-8165663 GCA_029814745.1 Zanclus cornutus | reverse complement strand
GTGCACCTTACAAAACACGTTAATTTGTGGCTGATGGCGCATGCGCACATTGATTAGTCTTGTCTGCACAGTGAGCATAGGCAGAGAAAATTCACTGTGCCGCTACCGCACAGTCTATGGCTGCTATTTGACAGCTACCAAAGTTAAAGGTGGACTATTTTCTTTCATGTCACTCAGTGCATGAGTTGACATCGTGAATCAATTAAGCCACCTTAAATGCCAAAATGCTAACAGACCATTGTGTTTGCTTTTATCATTCCTCTCACATGACATACATTTTAGTGATGATCGGATCTCGAAGAGTTAAAAAAAAGTGTAAATGAATTTCAACCTGATTATGCAAACTGCAAATATTCTGTTTTCTCACTTGGAGAAACCTGAACTGAAACCTGAAATTTAAAGTAACCCAAGAAAGCAACATTTGCCATGTCACAAATTCAAAAGCCAAGCCGAAAGATTATGAGAATTTGCATAAGCACAACCGCTATTGCTGTTTAAACCTCTGCAACTTACAAGCAAACGAACAACATAAACAAATAAAAGATGCTAACCACATTTGCTGTTCTGCTATGATATATTTTCTGATGATTTTGGTGTAGAACAGACTCCTCATCTGGGTCTGGTTCTGACTGAGGCTCAAATATGTATAGCTGGGCCACTCCATGTTTCCTCTAGAACTAGCTGTCTTTATGCACACTGCTCTTTCATCACTTTTTAAGGAGGAAAACCATGTTAAACAAAATATTAGTCTAATCATAGTAGTTTTATATACTTTAAATATGCCAAGACAGGAACTTCAAGTTCAGTACTTCAATAAATGTAATTTACATTCAACTACTGGATGATTTAGGCTTTAGGCTATAACTGAGCTGCCATTGAGAGCTATCAATTTGCAAGATGCCAGGTGCAGACTATAAGAAATAATGATTATGGTAACAACTGTAGTGATAGCAGATGATTTCTTTTTTTTTAACATCACTTTTAAGATTGTTAAAAAAATCATCATGAGCATATTGGCCTTGAGCACCTCAATGGAGGAGATTTTAGACTGTTAAATTTGTACAGTGAAAAACATCCCAGTGTGAGCTGCTCCTCTAGCTGGCCATCAAGCGGCCGGATTGTGAAGTGCAGCTTTGAGCGCAGCATCCCTGCCGTCTCCGGTCTCTTCCTTTCCTCCCCTCTCTCTCCAGCCGTCGCCGGGAGCAGTGTGAGTGAGTGTGTGCGCGCGTGTGTGTGTGTGCTGGTATAATCTGACAGCACGCTGGGGCTGCGTTTCCTAAGAGAAGCTCAGCTCTCCCTCAGTTTTCTGCGTCTTGTTGCCGCTCTCATTGTCTTTGTCGACAGTGATAAAGAGAGCAGGTACCATCTGTACATTCCGTCAATTTATTACGAGTTGCCTTTTTTTTTGTTTGCTGCTCTTCACAGATGTTATGTCAACACTTTTTTGGGTGGTGGTGGGGACTCCCGGTTCTAATGGAATTTGTTGTGGCTGTTTGGTCTCTTCTCTGTTTCAGTTCAACCAGGGGCCTGTTTTTGGAATAAGAAAAGCATTGCTGTTTTCTGACTTTGAGAGAAGAAAGAAGGGACTCCTCTGGAATTTCCGAAGGAATTTTTTCGGACAGCCCCGGTAAGTGGACATTTTGATATCAAAAAGCTAAGAGACTGAGAATGCATGCAGCTTTGTCGGCAAAATAAACAAGCTTATCCTTCATTTTTCCATTCTTCTATTTTAATTACAGTTACCGGGGCTTTACATTCTCCCGCCTGGGTACATAGTAAGTAGTATAGACTTTTTTCTGCATCTTCTTATTCTGTGATTTGCAGTTGAAAGCAGCTTGTCATGTTTTTATATGTGGAATTAAGTGTTGGCTTGGTGTCTACTTTAAGTTATGTGTCATGCTGCGATGTGAGTAGGTGCCCAGGGCGCATATTTTTGCATATCTTGAAGCTGCGTTATGGATAATGTAGCGCACAACGTGCACCGGTCTGCTGCTCGCCGTTACACTCCAGATGGTGGCGAGATATTTACAGATTTTTTTTATTTTTTTTGTAATCGTCATCATTGATAACACATACGGTACTCAGCTCACAGAGCCATCTTTGCCCCACACTGTCTGCCCCCCTCTTGCAAATACAGAGGACGCACGAGCACGCACGCAAAAAAATTCACATCGTGGGACATTCTGTGTATTAGTTGTAGGACGTGTTGCGAAAGTTTGGGTAAATGTTTGGTCCTGAACACTGAGGCGGGTTGTCTTTGAATGTGCGTGTGCGCGCGTGCGTGCGTGCGTGCCCAAGGGCTCCTGACTCAGGTGATGTAGACGGTGGGTGGGCTGTGACTCATCTAGTTTACTCATTTAGCTGCTGTTATCTGTCAGGCTTTGATGTGAGATTTGACTGGTGATTGACAGTGGATCATGCGCAGTAGTGTGTCAGCAGAGGCCCAAGTTTGTTTGTGTTTTTTTCTTCCCCCTGTCCATCACCGTCAGCTATATTTGGAAGTTACCAAATTCCATGATTTATACAACCCTTCTGTGCCTTAAAGAGTGTTTGTCAGACTACCCCTGACAAGTGATTCATATATTGCCAATTATCCGTGATTTGCAGTCATACTATGCAGCCCAGAGGAGAAAAAAAAGAAAAAGTGGAAAGCCTCTAAGAGAAAAGATGATGAACTGAAAAGTTTGTGTGCCTCAGTATTTTGTAGCAGGCAAGCCGAGGAGAAGCAATCGCAAATGAGGGCGAGGACAGCTCACACAGCCAGAGAGATGGCTAGTGTAGAGTGACAGAGGGCTAAGTGAGCATGACCATTGAGGAGAGGTAATAGCATTACGGTCTGCCAGTCATGAGACGGTGCAAGAGATAGGCCACTGTTGCATTTCAAAAAGAACTAAATGGGAAGCACACCGGAACAGGGAACTATGACATGGGGGCACTATGAATTTAAAACGCACAAAAAAAACAAAAAACATAGCTAACATAGCTCAATAATCTACTTAAGCTAGTTTCAGTTATGATAACCATCGTGTCTCAATATTAAGTTGTATTTTTGCTGTGCCATCAGCGTTTGTTTGAGACGGGCTATCTTCTTATTTATCTCTCTCTCCCTCTATCTATCTATCTCTTACATACATCTTGCTTAAAATTGTATGGCACTAAGGGATTTAGATGCACTGTGGTAATCACTGAAAATCTGATTGTGTACCTGTGATAAACAATGTATATATAAATATACTGCCAGCACTGATGTGAAAGTAAACAAATTCGACAGGAATGCCAACAGGAGACAAATAAACCCCCTTCATCTCCTCCTTCAAAGTACTATTGCTTACACAAAAAAAAATTGCAACATGATGAAATGCTGAAATACAGCAGTCCTTTAGGCTAGTTATCCCCGTGTGTAAAGACAGTTTTGAGCACAAAAGTGGATCTGAATCATTTGCTGTCAGGCGGTGAATGTCTTGCAAAGCTTTCAAGGATTAGTCCCAGGTAAGAATGTCCCCTGTCGTCCTTTAACCAGCAGTGCTCTCATTTTATAAACTGGCAACATTCTGCAATTTTCCTTCGTCTTCCTTTTGAGTGATACTCCCCAAACTACTCGCCAGGCCCACATCAATCACTGCTGGATGGGATTTGAGCAACAGCTAGAAATAGTAAGTGGGGAAGACAGGTCTGCTTGCTCTCAGTTGCTAAAGCTCCTCCACAGTGACCCTGAGAGCCACATCCAGCAGTGCCACTGAGATAGCCGCATTTCTGCAAATCTTTTTTTTCCAATTAATTATGCCTAAACATACGTTGTTCTAGTGCGACTGTGTTGACAACACACCCACTTTTCTTCTGCCTGCTGCATTGCCCTGGAGAGAAACAGAACTAAGCTGTAATTATGGTTTATAAACTTCATCCAGGTGACATAATCAGGGCATGGTTGAGATGGCAAGGGGCTGTCATAACAGCTGCTAATAAATTTATAGCTGTTTTTTTCGTCTCCTTATGCATTGCATATTTCTCAGAAAGTTTAGACAGACCAGTCTTATTCCCAGCTCGTCAAGTACCAACTTTGTCACGCTCCTCAGCGTCTCATACAGACGCACAAGGTACTCTTAAGCATCTGTAGGAGACACACTGGGTTTCAAGCCAACTCTAATGTAAACCCCTTATCATCAACATTAGATGCTCGTGGCAATTGCTTTACCTGATGTAGCAGAATGAGCAACAAAGTCCCAAAAGGATAGTAAGTCAGGGTCGGGTAACACATACCACTTTAGTCCAGGGGGCCGAGGGTTCAAGAACCCTGAGAAAATGAGACCTAAAGAGTAAAAGCAACAATCTTTTCCAAGACCTAACCAATTAGTGCTGGTGCCTAAACCTAACCAAACTGCAACTGTTTAACAATATTAAGCACGTGTTTAGAAAGGGTTTGTGGCAGGAAGCCTTTGTGCACCGCAGGCAGTTGCCAAAGGGTACCTTGTGCATCTGATTGAGCTGAAGGGCGTGACAAAAATGTTGGTATTCGGTGAGCTGGGATGAGAATGTGCTGGTTGAAACTACAATCTCTATACTTTCATACATATAATGTTTTCGAAGGAATACAGGGGTTCACAGTGTTAGAAGTGAGCAAAAATTGCTCAATTCTTAGCAAAGAAAGGTGAAAACAGTACAAATATTGAAGAGAAGCGACTGTATCATCCCCGTCTTTTTGCTGCGAGGAACACCTTGATTGCGGTCCAAGGCTCGGCAAGCTGAGGAGCCGGCTCCCAGGGGCCATTTATAATGAGGATGCGCTGTCAGTAATTAGATACACCTGACGCAGGCGTTTTCAGGAAATTTTGATTCATCCCAAAATAAAATGTCTGTGCCTGCCAACATGAAAGCAGGAAAAAAAAATATCCCGCTGTCACATTGCCTTTCCTCTCATGGTGGCAATGTTTTATTTATTTATCCACATCTTAATGCTCTTGGATGAAGGCGGGCTTCATTTTGTGCGAGCTGATGCATTAGCTGCCAAAGTTTCTCATCTCTTTCTTATCCCATGCAGCCAAGACTCCCTTGGCTGCATGCAAAGATACCATCTGATTTTGGTTCTAGGACAGTGGTATGATAAAACTAAACACTCCTCAGAAAGCTGTGTAAGCATGCGCGTCACATAACTGTAGATGTCACGTGTCTGCAAAATGTGACTAGCACAGGTGTGTATAAGAGGGGCATATTAATCTGAAGAATGTGTGCATTTTCTTTTTGTGCTTCCTTGTTGATATTTAAGTACAAAACTAAATGTTAAGAGATGTAGAATTGGATTGATGCACATGCACCCAATCAGCCATTTTATGCATATAACTGTATGCAGTAAGAGATGAATGTAAAATTGAATTGCAATGCAACGTAATGCAAAAACGTATGCATGCAGACACATTTTAATATACAGTGTCATAAACACAAACGCAATCTTAAATATATTGTCTTTTTCTTAGCTGTTAGAAAATGCTGCGTGAGCTGAAACTTTCTTACCTGTGCTGTTTGTCAGCCACATGGCTTCAGTCATAAATCAGATGCTCATTAAGTTGTTAAACAACAACTTTTGCCTTCTGCAAGAGACATCAATGCTATTAGGCCTGATGTATGCAACACAGCAGGAGGGTGAACCATTGCAGTCTGCGCAGGCTGATCATATCCAATTAGGAGAGGGTTTTTTCTCATTTTTCACTCTGGTCAAACTTATTTTAAAAGATTAATGCTTATACTTAAGTTAGCATATAAAAAAGTATATAAAAACTTAAGATTTTAACAGCTGAAATGTACTTTGTGTCACCTGATAGCTAAGTATCAACACAACTAGAAGCTTTGTCTGAGCACAGCTGGTATTTACATTCCATGGGTTAGCGGTAAAATAAACAGCAAGCCTTGATAAATGTTTGCAAGTTGATATTGTAATAGGTCAACAAAAATGTAAAATTAGCAAGCTGAATAGCAGGGTATTTATTGTAACCCATTGTTTCATTTAGTGCCCAGAAGAGAAGAATTTGCCATTATTGTTGACCGTGTGTCGAGTTTTCACAGGTGCTCCTTGAACTGTGTACATCAGGAATGGCTTTGCCAGTGACAGGATTTTTTTTTTGTGTTGTGTAGCAATTTAAAGCAAGCTGATGTTAGCTTCTGCCAAACTGTGACCCCAAGCAACAGCTGTGAGATTATGGTAAATGCTAATATATAATGTAGAAATGAATACAAAATGCCGTGACCTGACTCAGTGTGGTTACATAGCAATATCTAGCTGAAGTTTTCTAACATCAGCTAACGTTAGCCCCCATAAGGTCATA
This sequence comes from Zanclus cornutus, assembly GCA_029814745.1. Taxonomy (NCBI): domain Eukaryota; kingdom Metazoa; phylum Chordata; class Actinopteri; order Acanthuriformes; family Zanclidae; genus Zanclus; species Zanclus cornutus. Next base: position 8,159,349 of record JAQQZW010000016.1, on the reverse strand, counting down.
CCAGACAAGTGTAATTTAACCCTTAAAGGTGTTATATTTTCTTTTCAAAGTCACATCTTCTTTGCTTTAAAATGAGTAAATGTGAAGTTCAAATTGGATTTACACCCAAATCCTTACAGACTAAAGTGAACAACTAATCCGTGTTTTACCTTTATTAAAAATATATATTTAGAAATCAGGTTGAAAATAAAGATTGTAAGAATTGCAAGAATAAGAGATCATATTCCTCTTTATGAGGCTCATCTGAGGTAAAGCCTGACCTCAGCAGCTGCGTTAGTGCACAGTACATGTCTGGCAGCAAATATGATGTCAGGTTGATCATATCATTTGATCTGGAGCGTATTGTCTCCATGTGAACAGTCAACAAGGTTTTGTGGCCATCCTTGCATCACTGGTGATGCAGTAAAAGAAAGTCACCTGTGAGCAAGTGTCATAACATTTCACGGTTGGCAGTTGTGAGGTTTAAATTGCTGCCAGCTTCTACCTGTATAGTATTCAAAGCAATGCTGTAGGCCAAACTCAATAATATTTGACAGATGCTAATAAAATCCTGTCATATTTGAATATGCTGCCATGACTTTTAATTGAATTGTAGGATGTTGGTTTACTGTGCAGTAGCTCTGCTGAGTCTCCTACCTATTAGTATGAATGTAGTTGATAAATTTGTATCAACATGACCTTGTTCCTTTTATTAGTGCTTTTATTCTAGCTTGGCTGTCTTTACCCTGAACCCATGATAAAGTGAGCAGACATTTGGCTGTGCTCTCACGTTAGCAGGAGTTCTAACTCAGGCTCAACAATACATGATTTGAAACTCATCTCAGCAGTGAAGGCTATGGCCGAAGTTTCTCCTCTCTGCTCGACTTACTGTATTGTTATTGCCTCGAGAAAACCTGCGGCCGTATTTTGCAGTTGAACTTGGGAAAAAACAACCAAACAATGTTGCTTTCTCTCCGCTCTAACATGACGGGAACTCACAAAACTGATGGATACTGACAAAAGACGAAGACAAGAGGAGAATGCTGTGGATGTGCAGCCCTGAGTCAGAATCCCTGCCTGCACTCATAACTATGTATACTGGGCTGGGCACGCTATCGTGAACATCTGCACAGAAGAATGCAATCCACTACACAACATCAACACTATCTACATCTTTAAAATGTTTATAAAGTTGAATTAAAAGCTATCTGACACACTCAAGGAAATATGAATATTCATTAGCTACAAAAGTGCTTTAGTATTGATTGCAATGCTCTTACACTGGATTGCAGTGAGCTGTGAAGGCAATCACGATATATTTTTACCCCTTGCATGTTAGCACAGCTTACTGGTTGTTCCTATTTTGATGCAATAGGTACTAGTTTAGATAATGACTTAATGTGTTTTTTAAGGATCAAATGACAGCATGGTCTTACATCCTCACTGTTTTGTAAGCCACATGCACTGCATCATGTTGTGGCTATTTTATCTCCGTACATGCTAATGCCGTTGCATTCCACTACTATCTGGCATCCTGAAAGATTTCAGAGGACACTGGTATGTTGAGTATTGGCATTATAGTCTTCAGGGATATGGAGGCAAAGTAGAAAACAGAGAGGAATAATGCAGGCAAGCTGGAGCCAGGGTACTCTGCACAGCTCGATGCTGCTGCCTCTAACCGACAAGAACAAGAGAAATCAATTAGACCTACTCGGTTGCTATCCAAGGGACTTCCACCATGGGAAAGGCTAGAGCGAATCAAAGTGTTTGGAAAAAAAAACAAAAAGGAAAGTAGCAGAGAAGGAAAGTGAACTCGAGTGGCACTTTGTTGTCTTCTTTGTCAGATCAGCCGCCTCTGACCTCGAGATAACATTCATACTCTCGGTTTTCATCCCAGGCATGTTTGTAATTCAAGACACTTTCCCATCTCTTTTTTAACAGTGATGCAAAGCTTTCTCTCATACTGTCCTTTCAGGTCAGTAATGAGAAAAAAGAAAGGCAGGCAAAAATGCTCCTTACAAGAATATTCTGATGAAGCCTTAACTTAGTTTTATCCCTTTAGATCGCTTTAGATTCACACCATTATGTTTTTATTCATACCTTAAAGCCATTCCAGCAGTCACTTGGAGGTCAATGCGAACAACGTTTCCTTTACGGACCATGATGGGCACCATAGTTTTGATTTGCTGAGGAAAAAAAGAGCAAGCAAGTTGGAGTGTGTGGGTATTGTACAAGCTTTAAAAATGTATTTAAACAGGGTTTAGTTTTTTAAAAGTCTTTGGTTTGGCTTTAAAGAAGGAATCTCTAAGGGTCCCTCAAGATTAAAAAAAGATTCTTTATATCAAATATGAAACAGTCCAACTATTGTGGTACAATCAGTAAGGCTAGTATCCACAGCATATAATTTATTAATACTATTTCACAGCCGGCTAAAGTACAGTCTCACTATCATATGAAAATATATGCAGCTGCACAGTAAATGTACATAGAGATCCTCCATATCCTTCATCCAGTCTTGATGAAATAGACATTTAATATCCACACATGGATCTTCCAAAGATCACGAGAAAATTATAACGCATCGCTGGTGGAGAAGATTAAAATACATAATGCGATCGTTGCTTGATGCATATTTAATTGAATGGAGCTGAGCTTTGTACTGTAAATACTAAGGTTAAGAGTGCACAGCATGGATTTCACAGGACCCAGAGGCCTCATTGTCTTTGATCAGACTGAAAGAGGACACTTTTTGATCAAGCCCCACCTTGGACATTTAAATCAAACCCCTGACAGGCTCTAAGGCTGGGAGATAGGGTGTTATCTCTACACACAGGAGAAAGTGGACACCCCTGGAAGTGTGCAAGAGTCTATTATATTGAACATTTTTGAAATCCCCCCCTCCCCATCCCCTTGATGAATATCTAGCACTTGGTGATAGGGGAGTTATTCTACAGAGTGGAAATTCAATTTGATAAAGAAGACCTGTCTCTTGGAGTCTTAAATGGTTAGGATCGCATGAAGTCTGCAGTATAACAGAACTCGAGGGATTAATGAAAAGGAATCCATAACTTTTTGGTCTGTGTAGCTATTTAAGAATAAATCTTCTATGGAGAAAACTGACATGACAGAGACATGAAAATAAAGTGGAATTTCAAACAAAAAATGCTGATCACCTACTGATAAAATAATAAAAAATTTAACAGCACAAGCTTGGGAAGTTGTGTTCTGTCTATAATCCTGTGTATGCAGTTAGCTCAGTCCCCTGACAGAGCACACATGTAAACACAGCAACCCCACCTCCCACTCAGCCCTGCTGTAGGTTTGGCTGTGGGTGCTCGGCAGATCCCTCGGCATCATGAGAGAATAACAATGAGGGTTTTGGGAGGGATCAGTTCCCCAGCACAGAGCCATACTGGGTAGGGTTTATGTAAGACCCTGGCTTCTTGAGCTCTCTGCCAGTTTAAGATGACAACCAAATGGTACCCAGGAGTCCCAGCTTGCCAAGATGGTGGGGTGGGGGGGCAGTCTTCTCTTCACGCTATCCCCGCTGCTTCTCCCTTCACACACAGACATGTTCCCTCTGTTCATGCACAAGCCTGGTTATGTGTCGTGGCCTGTGATACCAGGTCTCATGTGTATCCATGCAAGTTGATGCATGTTTTCACACCATTTGTTGGCTCTGCAGCATCATCGACCCCTTTCCCTCCCTTTTTTTTCATCCCTCCACTTCCCTCCTGTGTTTTCTCCTTCGGTATGTTCCTATGAAACAAGGGTGGGATCTGTCAAAATCTATCGTTTCTCCTGTCTGGCTTGTCAACTTTTTTTTTTTTCTAGGTGGGCTGCCATGGAAATTCACTCAGCCCTGGTTCCCCAGTGATTCTTAAAATATTAAAACGGGTAGAAGGGTTGTCTTTTTAGATGATTATGCGTAATCATCAGCTTTTTCTGTTTGCACATTTTTATGCAGTGTTTCTGATGATGTGAATCACGTCAT
>JAQQZW010000016.1:7891032-7902826 GCA_029814745.1 Zanclus cornutus | reverse complement strand
TATTTCACAGCAGCAGAATTAAAGGACAATCTTGTTAAACTCAACTTGTTGATTAGTTTGACTAGAAACTTATTTAATTATTTAAAAAGAAAAATGTACGCATTAGTTAACTTTTTCCATATATAAGTAATGCTAATGGACACTTAATGATAGACAGACCAGTTCACTCATGGCTTGGCACTGCTTTCATCTTAACTGTAAAAACAAGACAATTATTAGGTAACAAAGTGCAAATTATTTAATTTTATTCTAATAATTTTTGGTTAAAAAAAATATAACATAGTATACAGATTTTTAATATTCTCATTTTTTCTACTAATGATATTAGTCATTTCATAAACTGCAATGTTTGTGAAAATAACACCCCTTCTTTTACGATTTAAAGACAAATATTAGGGACACGTTTGGCTTCTGTAGACCTTAACGGAGGACTGAAGGTAATTTTTGACTTCATTAAAGCTGAAGCTAAAAATCTACTGCATCTGTGCATAAAAACACAGCAGGAGAGGTGATTATCTTTGGAAATTAGCTCACTCATTTAGAGCTGTGTAGATGCAGATGCCTCCGTTCAATGGAAGCCTATTATTCCAAACGACTCTCATTAAGCCATAGTGAAATAAGGCAAGCTGTGGAAGCAGTGAAATAAAATCTTTAGACTGGCTGTGCAGAACCTCGGCAAAGCTGAGCTACGCCGTCTTCATTAAGAGCTCTGACGTCAGGACTGAAATGCAGAAAATGACTCGGTGTAAAAGGAAAATTGTATGCAGCTGATTTATGCCTCTTATGCCCTATAGGAGGTTTGGTGTTTTTGCTCTGATCCGGGGGAAACAACAATACAGTCTGAGTTCAATGAATGAGATAACCTAACATTTTGGAACATGAGTCACAGCTGATCTATAATTTTGGTATTTCAATGTAGGCCTGCTGATCAGAAGCTCTTTTCAAGTAACATTCATAGAAAGCCACTTTCCTGATTCATCAAGCTGCACTGCGCTTACTTCTTTATGACTCTTATCATGGCCTACGACACCAGTTCCCACAGACCATTCTGAAAATCCTTATTCATCCTATTGCCATTTGCCGTCTCCCTACAGCAAACTCTTTTCAACCACTGCCCAAGTCCCTTCCAGGTTAACATAGTCAAGAAAAGCAAAAAGCTCTGTAACGTCTTGGTTAAGCGCTGCTGTGGTCAGCGAATTGCATAGATTGCAACACAAAGTGTCATGAACACTCCTTCCCAATAACCATATTTTTTCCTTTTTCTTTCTTACGTAGCACTGCACAAAAAGGGTTTATGATGCTTTGTTTATACGTGACATATTCTCAGTTGTTTATGGTTTATTGAGTTTTATATTATTAAAATAAAAGTAATTGAGAGTTCAGTTACTGTTAGAATTCAACCTGATTATTATTTATTCGACAACCACACAGCTAGAGTGAAACTGCCAAAACTGTAGCCTGAGTCTCTAAAGTGAGGTCAGATGCCACGCAAACCAATTTAAGACTGACATCCAATGCAGGTTCAACCCAGGGCACTGTGTTTCCTGAAAGTGGTATCAGTGATGATAACTTTCCAGGTCATAGTTTGGTCAGTTTACACTGATTTGCATAAGCTTTGCAACTGCAGTAAATAAAATATTTGCATGTACTGAACCCATGTAAGGGCTAGAGGCCTAAATTTTATTTTATTTTTTTCATAAAACTAAAAAACAAGCCAGCAATGTACTCATTTAGTACTGTTTTTGACAAAACACTCGACATTGCCGTAGTTATTCTTATTATTCCTGGTCTGCAGAAGCTTAAATGACAGCGTAAACCACTTCTGCATAACTAAGCACCATGGGACTGTCGAGCATCTGGACTTATTTTTTTTCCCAGGATCCATTTCAAGTGTTAAACACCAGGGGAGCACAGTTAGGAGACCGGGGGAGGGAGGGAGATTAGATGGACTCTTGTCATATGTGGAAAAAAACTGATGGCTCTCATGGTTCCCTGTGGTCTTAACAACACAGCAGGTGGCCTTCATTTGCATGTCCCATGAGCTTACCTCCTCCCTCTCCCTTTTGAGTTTATTTATTACAATGGCCGCAGGTGGAAATCCGATGACTGTCAAATCACCCTAATGTTGAACAAGGTTCTTTAACGTGCTGGCACATATAAACACACACACAAAATCAGCAGTGAGTCTGTTCTTCGAGTGTCTCCCTGTTTATTACTGCTCTGTGATAACCTCCATCCATAGATTTGTGTGCCGTTTGGCTGGTGCCCTAAACATCAGCAGCCTGTATGAAGTGATGGAATGTAGGCCTACACATTAAAATTCAATCTCCTGCATCAGTACATACAGTGTTGGTCTATAAATTGCAGGCCATTATTTTCGATTAACCACACTGACACTGTGGCCCTTGACATTTTTTTCTCATTTTTACCCTGTCACAGTGGCGCGATATTTCCAGCGCCGTTTCATTTAGATTGTCCCAAAGCATGATAACACAGACTAGGGAACCTCGGGACACAAGCAACTGGACAATCTTATTAATGGCAGAGCCACGATAGCTGTAGTCATCTACGTCTTCAGTTGGTATCTCGATCTGAAGGCACATCCATCTTGGGGCCTGAAGAGCACCGGTGTCATAGCCAGTGCAGAAGGGGAATGACTTTACAGTTTCTCATTGATATGCTGGGAAAATTTAATTCCCTGCATCCAGAGTACGGCAAACAGGATTCTCCAACCAGCGATTCAAAGGAAAGACAAAAAATGGCTATCTTGGGACGTACATGCCATTTGAACTTCCTTGTACAAGATGTTAACTGTGCTAAAACAGAAGTAATAGTGTTGGAGAGGATCGCTGTAGTTTTGAAAATAATTGGGTAACTAAAAAGAAAAACAAAACCAAAGAAAATTACGACAGGAAATACAATGAAAAAAGGAGCAGATACATGACACTGGTATCAGTTCCTCATTCTTTAAAATAATGGCCATTGTCCTAAAACAAGAAACCACTTCCGGAATTTCAGTGCTTTTAGAATTATCAATATATATCATTCTGCTTATTGTTAAGCCATTACAGCATGCACATTCATCTAATTGTTGAACTTCAGGTTTAAGATATACTATCTTAAAGTCTTTGATATGGGATGGAGCTATAGCCCATTGGCAAAACAATGAGTTCAAAAGGACAAAGGAGTAAACCGATCCAGTGAAAGCAATCCCACTGCTAAGCTCTTATTTTGACGGAAACAAATTGTTGTGTCTGTGTGGGAAAGCCTTCTCTTTGTCCTTAATGAGTTTATTGGTAATCAATATCCCCTTTTCATCCACTGGCATGTGACACTGGGGCCATGACCCACGAGGGACCCCTAGACGGTGGAGTTGAGTGGGTCAGTGACGTTTGGTCCATGCTTAGGCAGACAGGAATGTCCCGCTTTCACCCAGGTGAAATGGTAGTAGCTTCATGTTCACACTTACCCCATTGCTGTATCTTTCTCCATAGTAACTGGAAGGCATGATGTTTCTCTTAACTTAAAATGTACGACAACTGCTTTTCTTGTTTGTTTTCTCACATTACAGATGTATTCCAAAACATTACATTTCTCATACACACTGAAGCACATGCTAACTGATTTGGCTTGGGAACAATTCTCTTTGAAAGTAAACCTCCCCCAAAAGAGCTTGGTTTGCGTCCCTGTCAAATAGTGCACGAAATGCTTGCTCGCCTGTCAGTCAGAACTGCTTAGCAGAAACTCTCTTCCAGTGATTCTGTTAGCATCCTGCTGATACAGGCGCTTTTTGAGTACTGTTTTTTCAGGAAGATGGGTCTGGCCCTCCCGGTGGGGGTCAGAGCACTTGACCCTACCCTGGCGAGCTCTCAGTCTGACTGCAATGATTTTATTCAGCCCCACTCAGTAGAACAGCAGGGTGTGACCCGGGTTGATGTGGCACTGCCAAGGCTGATTCCATTGAGAAACGCAAGGCCCTTTGAGAAGCGCCGATCAAGGGTGCCGGATGTTTTTCATTTACACTGCTGAGCCTTTATATATTCAACAGTCAAATCAGTCTGCTAAAATTGGGTTTGTCTTTATTTTCTGGAAACATGTGATTCAATGGAGCTGGCAGGGTGCAACAGAGCTTTGCTATCCCTTAAAAAAAGATATAGTCTCTCTACTATGGTTCATGCCAAACACACTGTATATGCACATCATTCAAGGTCTTTGCCTTTTTGTTATTTAGCCCGATACAAAGCAGAACAAAGGAGGGAGAGAAGAGGATATGTGGCAAATGAAAAACAATTGGGCCAGGTGCCAGACTCAAGTCAAGCATGTGAGCTCAATAAAGCACACTGTATCGATTTGCGAGTTATTCATCATTTGTTTTGGATGTAGAGAAAGTTCTTTGGAAAATGATTTTGGTGTGCCGTTCAGACTCTAAAATAAATGGTTTGACAGATCATCAATGACCACAGAATATGATAGTAAATGGCCTGATATTGATTTATTTCCCAATGCCCCCCCTTCTCTTCTCATGAGCTGTTATACTTAAAGCAAGACCAAGCACTCTCCTGTGTATTGGATTTTTGTCCACCCTGCTTTCAAATGTGAAAATGAGGATTTATTTTGTCCTGCTGCTTGAGTGATGCTTATAAGAGAGCATGGATTGGACTAGAGAAATGTAGATGGAGAAAGGATATACATCACATTGCGTCTAATATCTCTCATGACAACAAGCAGCCTTGCCTTTGGTAATATGCAAGCATCCAGACCCTCTAAATGCAAAAATGGCAGCTTTGTTTACTGCATTCAAAGTAAATGGCTGAGGCCCCGCTGTCACTCACAGATGGCACTTCCTTTGAGAAAAAAAAAATTGCAGAGCCAGTGACTCGTAATAATGCCTTGGCATGGCGGCAGCCATTTTGCACAACCTCCGGAGGCACTGATCGTCACAGAGAGGCGTTGGCATTGTCTTGGCACCGGCCTGACCCCAGGCTTGAAGTAGTAACTGATAGCCAAGCTGGAGCTTGTCAAGCCTGACGCTTATCACTTTTGACATCTGTCCACGCCATTTCTCGTCCCTCGTCTGTGGCAGGCCCCAGAACACTGACCTTGGGATCTCTTTCTCTGCTACTCCACTGCCCCAAAACTCCCTCCCCCTCCTTCTATGTCCTCATTTGGCACTGCTTCTGTGTGTGTTGTTTTCAGGCTATCATTTACCCTTTTAGACCTTGCTTTGTGGTCAGACATGACTTGCAAACCGATGTTCAAGCACTGACAAGGCCCACTGCCTTATTTGGATTCCTGCTTCTTTGCAATATTAAGTAGATGTAATCAGTGTCTATATTGTAATCCCACCTTGTCTAATAAGTCCGCGCAATTTTGTTTGTTCAATACAGATTCATTTATTTTAGAAATAAATTTCACAAATACATCCCTGGTAACTTGAATAACAAAGATGTTGTGTAAGTACAAAAAAGAAAAAAGAAAAAGGAAAGAAGGCTGTTTGTGATTTTTAAAGATAATTGTGTAAACCATAGTTTAACTCGAAACTGATTTCTGCCTGCAGATGGTATGGGTTGTTTTATATTGCGGTTTTATGTGTTTGCACCAACAAGACAAAAGAAAAAAAGGAGAAAAAAAGACAAGCTGCCACACACAGGCCAGTATTAACAGGCTGGCAGGAAATGTCTGACACGATGTGTTGTGAGGGAGAGCTGCTGCTGCTGCTGCTGCTAGAGTGCCGTGTTGCTGTTTGACAGCGTAAAGAAAGGGTCAGGGTGGCAAGCACATTCAGACACACATATGTCTGTATGACATCCTGAGGCAATTTGTGTTACAGTTGACAAGAAAAATATGTTGATCTGTTCTTACATATGATAATGGCCTATCAGTTAAGAAGCTAATAATTTCATGCCCCTGTCTTTCTATAGCTGTTTTCCCAAATGAACTCTGGATAAATTCCGCAGAATCAGGTCCAGCATTGTGAGGCGTTATCCTTTTACACATGTAGGACACAACTGGGGAACTGTCAATATCAGACCAACAAACAGTCCATGTGTCGGATGTGTTTTCACATACTACTCCGTTTAGGCAAGGGTTGGCACCTTGATACTGCGTCCAAGAGGCATGACGTGCTTTGTTCACAGCACATTGACGATGGCGAATGAGGCTGCCTAATTATCCATGATGATGAGTGTTTTTGCAGTTAGATGATATTATAACTACATGCACTTGAACTTATCAGCAATATCAACAAAAGAGTGGAAAAGAATTTTCGAAGTATTAAGCAGCTACAATCCGTGCCTTTTGTTTGCAGCGTTTCGTGTCTGTGACCAACTTTAGGAAAATAACACGCCCACTCACTCGTTGTGACTTCCCCTGACAACAACCTGTTTTATTCAAACACAGAGACACATGGGCTCAACCCCACATTACGCGAATTGGAAGAAAGGAGCTGGCAGGTCCAGACCAAATGATTTGGACATTGGCGTTAACAGATGCAGCTTGCCAAGGTGATGTCGGCAAAATTTGTGAAAGGGGTTTTTGAAAACCAACTCGAGCCCCCTGTATTTAAGCAAGACAACTATTTTCTAAATTTGTGGGAGATGGGATATTAAGCAAGCTAGTTAGACTCCCATACTGCTTTCAATCATAGATAAATTTTGCAAAAGTTTTGTTTTTTGCTATTGAGCCACCACTTTAATAAAAATCCACAAATTGGTTTCATTTACAGCAGAGCATTGCACATCATTTTACATTATGCTACTGTGACTCATCAGCAGCCCTCTCCGCTGGCCTCCCTTATGAGGTAATTAAGCCCCTGGTTGTTTGTTTAGCTGTCTGCATGTGTGTCCTGTATAAAACACAGGGGGGGCATATGTTCTTCCTACCATAAACCCATTGAAACAGCGGGACATGAGTGGTGAGGAGGGGTCGACTGTGCATGTGTGCGTGAGTGTGCGCTCTAATTAGGCAGGCAGAAGTGTATTAGCCTCACTGGGCAACAGCCAGCTGGGAGCATCTGGAGTCGTCTTTCATACTCACCAACTTCCCCACTCCACACATACTTGTCCACACACACGCACAGAATTAGAAGAGATATCTATGGAACAGCAGTGTGATAAGAGAGCGTAGGTCAGGCATGACGGGTCATATGCGCAGCTATTTAGGTCTGCCACATTTTAAGCCTTCATCACATCACAGCCCCCGCCCATGTCCCCATCCAGAGTCCTTGTTTTAGAGTAACGGTGCCACTCTCACATCTCCCCCAAGACTCAAATGCCAGCAGCAGAAAGGGGAGGACCTCATGCATTCCCAATAGATTCTGCACTCCCAAAGAAGCATCAAGGCTGTCTCGAGAGACGAAAAGAATTTAGTTTCAAAGCAGAGTCAATATCTAAAATAACCCTTACAGCCTCTTGCAATCATTCTGCTATGTCTGTTTGTTTTTATTAATGTTCGATGAGATGGCTGTTTTGGCTGCTCTTTTTATGGTCAGCATTTTGATTATTTAATTCTTTTAAACCCACTTCGTCTTTGTGCCAAAGGCTAAAAACACTGCAGTTCCCGCTTTATAAACAGTAGAGCTTTCTCTTGTTAACATCAATGACATACTTCAGCTACTCCCACTCACTGTGTACCCTCTAATGTCCAACTCAGGTTCCTGCGTAGGTGCACTCTTATCGCTGCCTGAGATACATCACTTCCTGTGTGTCAGCTAATTATATGAAAAGAAATAGTGCTGTAACACACTGTAGAAAAAACACTTGAAAAAACAAAGGCAGAAAGACTGAGTTTGTAGTCTTAGTATTTCTTCAGCCAGCTGAAATAGTGTTTCTTTGCACTATTGATTAGCTGGTTAGGCCATGAAAAGCCAGGGACAAGACAGCCTCCGAGCTCTCTTCCTCTGGCTTACCACTGCATGCTAGTGTGTCTGTTCTCCCACTTTTCTCTCTTTTAGCTCACGCTTTTATGTGCTTTTTTCATTTATCCCAATCCTCTCTGTCACCCTTATTCTTGTGCTATTCTTATGTGTTTTACTATTCCGCTCACAGAGAAAAAGCCCAGGCAAACCACTTGCTGAGTTAGATCACAGGAACCCAGCTGTTCACAGTCAAGGGCCGCTTCTTTTATTAGCCGTCAGTAGGCCGACCTGGTAGGGCAGCAAGAGGGAGAAAGAGTGGGTGGCAGGAGGAGGAGCGCAAGAGCAGAAGGGGGCACAGATTTCCCAGCTGTTAGTCCACACGCTCTGCCCCCCTGTCAGAGATTAAGTACATCAGCGGGAACGCAAGCAGATACACAGAAGTGAGACAAGACAGCTGACAGAAAATAGATTGAGATGGTCCCTTCAAGGGAAATAGCAGTTGCACACAGGCTACCAAACTTTTTTTGTTTGACTGAAGTTTTTTTGTTGGCTGAGGATTGTAAAGTTTTGCACACCACTGGTATGTACAGTGGGAAAAAGGCACAAGCCAGCGGGCGTGCAATGCCTTAATACCCCTACAAATCCCCTTCTCCTGCCTTGCGTCCCTTTTATTTTTCCCAGCCATCTCACAAACTCGTGCCGCCTTTCAGTCTGTGGAGGACTGTTTTACTAGAGAGCCAGTTGTCTAGAGGGACACAAAGGACCTGAGTGTAAAATTATATTTCTAGCTATATAACCAGACCTCCATTGTGCCATTTTTACGATATTATTTTCATTAAGATTGCAGGGATGGTTTTCTTTCTTTGTTGTGCCTCCCCTCTATCTGCTTCATTTCTAACCACAGTGGAAACAAAACCACTCAAAAGAAGTGGCAGTGATGAGAGCAGCACAGAGTGCTCCCATTTCGTATGATTAAATTTACTGTGACAAGAAAGCATGCTGTGTTTTGGCAAAACATGTTGCTGTGGGAACCGAGAAACTTCATAATGACTAAAAAAAAAGTGCAGGTTTTTAAAAGACTTGACTTTAGGTTTGAGAAAAGGCAAGTCGTTGCCTAAAGTCCCCTTTGCTCTCGAACTCAAGATGTCTGCGTTGTATTTGCATATTTATGAGAAATGGGTGTCACAGTGATTAAGTTAACTGGAAGCCAGTTCTGCAGAGTGTGGATAATGAAATCATATAAAATGTGAAAGTCAAAGGAATTTTTTTCTTCAAAAAAATCTCTCTTTCAACCTTGTGGCAGAGTTGGTGAAGTTTGCTTAAACATTTTCTTCCAGCAAGATGGACAATGATAGTTCACGATGATTCATGTTCCAAGACGGCACCGTTACTACTATGATTGGTGGAAGATGGTTCAAAGACCCATAGTAGATCTTTGCATAGAGAAGCACTTTAACTCCAGGCACTACGATTATTTTAGTTTAAATATCAAAACTAATCAATCCAAGCTCTCTTGTACAAGTAAATGAATTGAAGCAAAGACAAATCCAAGGCATGAGCAGTTAGGAAAGGTATTTTCACCAGACATTAACATTGTCTTTAATAAACCTGGAACCAGTATGGACTTAATTACTAAGTGCTTGAGACCAATGTAGCTCAGTGGCCCCAGACAAGTAATTAGAGTTCACACTGAGACAAGACTCTAAAATACAGTCATTATCCTAGCAAAAAATACAACCTTTCCAGGTCACATCACTTTGTTTGCAGCAGTAAAACAAGTTTATTTCTGCATTGAGCCACCATTATAGTAGCCCCAATCCGCTTGCCAGCATTTTATGGAGCACAGAGTGATTGGGGGCGACTGAGAGATTCAATAAAAAAGTGGTTACACAATTGACTCAACACAAACTAAAAGTGTGAGCGTGACAATTTTTGTGTGGAATTTGTGCTCGATTATTATATAATTTTATATAGCAGTGTACGCGATGCATGTGCATAATAGTTGTCACCACCCTAATTTAACAAGCCCCTCCTGAATGAAGCCCCAAACGAAGGCACCAAATCTTTAACAGCTCCCTTAAGAGCTAATCAGCCATCTTGCAATGAAACACTAGAGTTTATATTGGCCCTTCTCACACAATAGTCCCAGCATAAGCTTGTTGTTGAGCTCAAAGGTCTTGGCAAGAGTGAAACTCCTCCTGTTGCTGTCCCAGTGATTATTTTATGGAGACAAGAGAGATTAAAGACCATTGTCTAAGGACACAAAAATTAGGTCCGAAGTCTTTTTGGCATCTGCAAGCTGGACTGTGGACGTTTCTCACAACAATGAGAAAATGTCCCTTGAAAAACTGCCCTTGGATTGGTAGATCAGCCATGAATTTTCAATCAACTTGACTTTCCTCCTGCAAGACTTCTGAATCAGCAAAACGTCTTGTAAATATGATGTCTAACCATTTTTCAGGGACACCGTTTGTAGTTCTCAAATGGGTTGGATCTGTTTCCTGTTGAAAATATATTATTAAGATAAATATACTAGTCTGTGCTAGTTTTTTGTAAGGCTTAAATTAAGCTGTTGTAATGTAGAGTAGTTGGTACTGGGTTGGGCTGTTTTCCCAAGATGTTCGCAGACTGATAATTACATAATGAATCAAGTCAACAAGAGTTCTTCTTTTAAGTTTCTCATTCTGGAGATTTACAATATACACTACAGAAATTTCCATATTTCAGCTTCCCAGTAGATGTGACTACAGATGATTAAAAAAAACATAATGATACTTTACCATGTTTAATTTTTAGTCAGCCCTTTGGACAAAATCCAATGAAATGTTCCCCCTCATTTTTCCCAAGAGGCACCACTTGAATGAGGCTACGTGGGAGGATCCAGTTGAAACTCTGACTTTCAGCATGCTACAGACACAGGGTGTACTTTCAAAAGCTGCACACTTCATCAAACACACCAGTGAAGGAGAAGGGAAAGGGGAGGATGACCCCACTCACATATACACAACACTACTGGCACCATCACCAATTTATCACATGTAATTTCCTCAGCTCTTGACCTTTGACCCCTCTCTAGGGCTCTGTTTGTATTGAGGGCAACGTGCCACTGTCTGAACTGTCTGAAGCCTCCCTAGAGGGACACAGCGGTGTTCGCAGGAGAACTGTGCTGCTAAAGCCACTGATGGTAAATCCATCCTTGTGCCCAGCATGTGTTTCTGTCTGTGTGTGTATGTCTATCAGTGTCTTCTCAGCCCTCCAGTTTTATGCATGCTGCTCATCAGCCAGATAATGGCCACATGCGATGAAGTGCCGTTCGGGGCAATAAGTCAGCAAACCCTTGGGATGAAAGAAGGGTGGGTGGCAGCAGACAGCGGTGTGCCTAGAAAGAAAATGAAGGCTGGAGCAAAAGGAAAGAGAGGTGAAGGTAAAGGGAATGACAGTGAGAGCATATGGACAGCTTGGCAACAAAAGAGACTGTGTGCACCAAATGAGGAAGGGTTTGTATATTTTTCACTGCAACAAGCTTTGAATAAAGAATTACCAGGACCTCGGTTAAACCCAATAACCTTCCTTTGCAAACAGTGACATTACAAGCGAGCCCAGTGAGTCAGACAGCCCTGACCTCTTGTGCTTACGAGACCTAGTAGAACAAGGCATTGCCACCGCTCAATGCATGCACCAGCTGCACCGCTGCAGCCCTAACTGAGGCACTAGCTCCATCCAGTGTATGCTGGCTCCCCTCCCCTTACATCACCGCGTCTGGAGGCGGAAGGTGGGGAGGGGTACAAGATTAATGATGGTGCTAACCGCGTATTTATCATCCGGCTGGAGAGTAATGCGACACCTTTCTAATCTGAATATATTTCATTGGGCTGTTATGGCACTCAGCCCTGGGCCCAATGCGTGTATGTGTGTGTGTGTGTGTGTGTGTGTGTGTGT
>JAQQZW010000016.1:7871976-7882887 GCA_029814745.1 Zanclus cornutus | reverse complement strand
ACCCAAAGGATAGTTTATGACCGTGGGAGGCTTGTTTGAGGGAGGTCAGGGGAGGCGGGGGAGGGGGAGGCGGGGGGTGGGGGGGTGGGTGGGGGGGCAAATAAGTAAAGCAAATAAACTCCTCTGATGTGTGGTTGTCAGGGTCTTTCATGTGGAGGCTGCACTTGGGGGCATAGCTTAGCTTAGCTTGAGGGATGTTATTACACATGCCGGCTGATCGGGAGCAATGTGTGAGAAACAGCCTTGTCATTCGGTCTTAAATCACACGATCGCGGGCAGAAGAAAGTAGCGGTGGATGAAAAAAATGGGAGGAAAAACAGACAGAATGGAAAAACAAAAAAGAGGGGAGTGGTTAAGAGAAGACATAACTACACATAAAATGGGACTTTATACAGGGAAGAGAGACACTGTGGCATTTAAGAGAGAACTAGAGGACAAGATAAAAGGTGGCTGCAGCCAGCATGTAAAACACATTGTGACTTAACCCAAACTTAACCCCACTTGATGAGGAAGTAAGGATTGACAAAGGAAACGGGTGGATGTAGATTCATGGGGGTGGGAGGCTGTGCCTTTGATGAGCTTATTTTATTAATCTGGTCATATGATGTTTGAAAAACCCCAGTGGCACCGTGAGTGGGCGCCTGTCACTGGCAGCTATGTTTTAACGTTACCAGATCTGCTGAATGAGAGGTTCTGCTAGTGCACAGCGACCGTGTGCTTTTACATGCCTTTTGACCTTGAGGCTTAAATTTAAGTAACATGTCGTCCTTGTGTAATCAAATCCAATTCCCCCACCAATACAGCATTCATGAACACCAAACAGCCTGTTTAAATGACCAATTATGTGCTACATTTGCGAAACAAACATGTTCAATAATACAACATGTACTTAAAGGTATTCGTGTTGTTATTGCGTAGAAAGCGTGTGTAATGACATATTAATGGCTGGTAGGCATTTGAAAAACCTCATAATAGTGGCACATTGTTGCTTTTTAAAGTAGTATTTTTCATTTACATTTAAAAGTAAGGTGCAGTGAAGTAGGAAAGACACATTTAAACAACAATAAGCAATAAGAAAAAAACTATAAAAATTTGGGATGTTCCAACTTATTTCCCTGATAATTAAAATGGAAATTTAAACTGAGACAAGTCAATCCTGTCTAAAAGTAAGAAAACACACAAAAAAAGTCAAAATGGAGTATAGTATTAACTATAAAGTTAAACACTGTCCAAAAAAATACTGTGTATATATAACAAAGCCATTTAAAGTTGTAAATCACATTCTTTAATATATTATACTAATATATTAATTCCTGCTGAAATGTGTTGCTCTTAGCTATGTGTATAGCTCTGTGCATTTATAACATTATCCTGTAATATAAATGTGTACATTAAAAAATAATAGTTAAAGTGCAATAGCAGCATTTCTTGTGCCAGGTAACAAGATAAACAGTTAACCCCTGTCAACTAGTCAACTAATCACTCACATTCCTATTCAAAGTTACATATGTTTCGTTTAAAATTTCAACAAAAATGTTGCTACAATGAGAAATTGTTGCTCTGAGGCAATAATGCAACACATCAAAATTAAATATATCAAACAACTCATCTCCAACATACCATGCTTTCCTCACCAATCATCGCCTATTGTGCCTTCACTGGGGTGTTGTGCTTGACAACACTTTAATTTCGTATTATGTTAACAGAAAAGGAAGGTGGTGGGATCCGTATCTGCTGCAGCCCTGACTTCACGGTTTCTGAGGCAGGGGCTGACTGTCTCAGCATCAGGCCCAAAAGAGTCAAAAAAGTGATATCACAGAAATCATTGCAGCACTAACACAGCACCCAACCCTGGATGCTTCCAATCATAGGCCAGCATATCACTGTAGTTTTTAAGTGTGCACGTAGGGGGTAATTACTGCATTCTTTAGCTCTGCTAGTCGGGAGGGAAATAGAAAGTCCTGCCTCATAAAACAAAACAAATTCTTATTTGCTGTGCCTGGATGGGCATGATACTAGGCAACTGTAACACAATGCAGTATGGATCACATCCTCAGTAGTTTTGTGGTGCTTTTTCCTTGCGTGTGTTGGTCTAATTACACAGGGATTTGGCCTTAATAGATTTGGTGGCATTTTTGTGGCTGCTTTGGTCTGTTAGGATAACATACCACGATTCTCCTTGAAGTTCAGCTCAGTTTGTGCATGAGCCTGAAATTAAAAACACCCTGTTTAAAAAATTTCCCCCAGAGCTGGCCAAAGAGAAATTAGTCAACTTGCACGAAGGATAATGTGGCGCAACTGCTGTGCTCAAACCCACGTTGAATTTGTTAAAAATGGCACCATCAGTAGCATTCTCATGTCAGCATTTGTTTCCCACTGGCTTATACTCGGTTGGCTAATATATTACGGCATGTGAGAACATAGAAAGACACAATTGGCGAGAAGCTGATGTTCTGAACCTGCTGCTTTGGGGAGCTCATAACTTTTCTGCCTGTGTTCTTTCTCATAACAATCTTATTGCAGTAAGGCTGGAATATAAGATACATATGACTGGTTCTTTTGTTTTTTTCCCCTTTAATATTATTGCTTGTCTAAATAGACCAGAATACCAAACAGACTGGCTTAAATGAGAATAGAGACCAGCCATTATGAAGAATATAAACATCCCACCCTCCTTCTCTTTCACATATCTGATAAGGATCATGGGGAAGGAGAGAGAGTAGACAGCTCCACAGCCCCTTTCTTTTTCTTGCCACACACTCCCCTCTTTTCTAATTAACATTGTGCATGTTGTCAGGCTTTGTTTAATAATGCATGATTGCTATCAGCAGCAAAATCCTTTGAATGAAGCACCACTGAATGGGAACACAATAACACCACCAGGGGCTCAGGAAGAAAGACAAGATTGTTTTTTTTCCCTTTCTATTGTAATAAATGTTCAATGGAAAGCATCGGTGCCACCAAATGTATGAAAGTGAAGGTGCAGAGTGCAACGCAAAATGTCCATGTTGAGGATAAAATGGGCACAGGTGGTGCCGCCTGAGAAAGTCTTTTATATTGACTAATGGAAGTGGAAAGGATCATTTGAACTCATGAACATGCTCAAGCATGTAATCACGTATCCATGAGCACAAGCTTTCACACAAAAAAGCTGCAGTTTTTAGGCTGTATCCATTGTCAGATAACAATGCAGTTGGATGCAGCCCGTCTGCCAGGTCTGGCAGGTGGTTCGTCCGTCCTTAGCACATTAGGAAAAGGCTCTGCAGCGCAGCTTATTTGTAAAAATGAACACCACAAATCAACACCAAATATAATTGCTTTCATTTTTGGTATAAATCAACGTTATAGAAGGGGATGTTTTAGCTGCTTACATTAGCCTCTCCTTGTATTTACACACATAGCACAGCCTCTTGGTTGTCTCACTAGTGGTTACACAACATACAGATGGTTTTGTTTGCCTCTATCAGCATGTGTGTGTGTTGCAAATGGGTTTGTGTGCTTGCAGGGCGTGAACAGAGAAGGGGAGGGCTGCTGAGTCCTGTTTCTTGTGTGCTGCCTAATGTCATGTCATTATGGAAATTCGCACATTAATTAACTCAAAGGCTATCACTTAAATTTGGAGGGGCAGATGCGTGAAACAATAACCAAAGGAGACAGACGGCTGTACCTGCACTACGTGTGGATCACACTGCAGCTTTTTCCCCTCACACCCTGCTCAGCCTTTTCAGTTCACTTGATTCTAATAAAATTCACAGTTGCTACAACACTACTCATGTGAAAATTCTGTCTAGTGTGCTTTAATGTATGTTTATGTGTACGCATTTGTGTTTGTGTGTGTGTGTGCGTGTGTCACTGGTGGTGTGAGCGGAGGATGAGATTGCCTCAAATTGATTCCCTTCGCCACACGTCCCCCGCTCTCGCGCTTGCTGCTAGCCCTGCGGCGCTTGGAGACAGGTAGTCGTGTCTATCTCCCCCCAACACAAATCGAGTGTGACAGGTGCGCTATCTTCCCGTCTTTTCTGCCATTTACAGCCCACAGAAATGAAAGAGAGGAAGAGCTAGAAGCGAGAAAGAGGATGATTGGTAACAGGGAAATGAGGTACTTTGTCATCATCGAGCCTACTGATTGGGCTTAGGGGGGCTTGTTTTTCTTTTCTTTTTTCTTCTTTTAGTGGGTGGCGGTCAAATCTGCAGATAAACAGTCCGATGAAATATTATTTCTAGCAAAAGCATTTGTATGCACAGTTGCTGCCTCGTGAACAGACCGTTACTAAAACTGCAGAGTTCCAAAACTTCAAGAGATCTGACACGTCGCGTGTTTGATCTTATGGTACATATAGAGTCTGAAATGTTACGGTACACAGACCATGTACAGGTCCGCCTCCATCATTCATTGCAGCTGAAACAACAGCAAACTACAGAACAATTCAGGCAGACAAGCTGGCGGTTAGCCTCCTAGGCTAACCAGCAGTACAGTATGTCATCAAAGCTCACAAACACTTGGATTAGCTGGGAGCAGTGTTATGAGCCGAAGACTACCGCAGAGCATCCATCACGAAGGATCAAGCTCTGGCTTAAGCAAATGGATGACAAGGGATAGAGCCGTTCTGCAGCTAATACTGGCTCACTGTATCCCATTGATTTTCACAGTCGTGAAGTGGCCATTCAATGAAAGGTTGAAACATGAATGGCAACACTTGACCACTCTGTCTTATAGATTTTATTTGCAGTTTGAGCAGCACTGGATACAAAAGAAAATGTGTGTGATGTGTGTGTGTGTGTGTGTGTGTGTGCGCTAAAGCTTAGCTACTCCACTCCATCACTTTGTATAGGCACTTAGAGCTATTAAAGCATCGACTGTGGATTAAATGCTTTGTAAGATTTATAAATACATCTGTGCTTCAGAGAAATGGTTTTACTGGATGTGTTTATTGCTATGTAACTAACAGTATTTATTCTTGTATTGTACTTATAAAGATAAAGACTCAAAGACAGCAGTCTCTCAGTGGTCAAACTTACTCTTAGTATTTCCTGCATTTCCTTACCAATCTTTGACGTAACAGAGGCGTTCTTTATGTGAAACAGATATCAACACTGATCTTAGAAGGACTTAAAATGTACCGTTATTATGCAGCGTATTTAATTGGCGCTCGCCACCAAAGCTGTGAAGGCAAAATCTTATTAGCCCACCCTTTCATCTGTGTGGTTTCTCGCTCTCTCTCTTGCACTCTCTATCGCTCTCCCTCTCATGCACACGTGCACACGCATTGTGTGAAGTGACTATTCCATTTAGAGAACTGTCAGAACATACCCTGTGAGCACATCAGCCTCTTCCTATCCTCTGTCAGCTCCAGCCGAGGCTGTGTGGGGGTATGTCAGAAATGTGCAGGGATAGATAAAACCCATGGAGCCAAACAGCTTTGTTTCATTCAGTTCCTCTCTCTCTTTCTCTCTCTTTTTCTTCCCTCTCCCTCTTCGTATCCCTCCTTGCCTTGCATAGGCTGTGAATACCCTGCATCTGAGAAATCAGACCAGACTGACTCACAGGGCTCTGTGAGCCAGCGCCACCGAGGCTGCCAAAGCATGCTGGTGCCAAGCTGTCCCACCATGCACAGAGCCAGACCCACGCTGCTGCTGCCGCTGCTGCTTGTCCTGGGTCTGTTCCTCCACCTCGCCGACGCTCAAAGTAAGTGGACCGATGGCTTTCACGTGGGCCTCAAGTGTTGTGTCCTGCTGGGTTGGGGGCGGGGTGGCAAGGGTGGAATTGGTTTTGGTTTGCTTTTTGTCATTGAACATCATCAGACACTAACACTTCATGTAACACATGCAACTTAAATAAATAAATACGTCATGAAGTGCATGAAACTTCTTCAAGAAACACATGCTGATGTGTAGAATGATGAGACTGCTGATATACTGGGATGATATGAACACTGCCACTTTGAGATGCTAGTCTCTTTATTTAAATACAAGAAAAGTCAAAAGCAGAATCCAATTAAGTAAGGTTCAATTAAATAAAGGCCACTCTGTGAAGAATGAAATGATTGGGTGAAATACGGAATCTATATCAGTTCGATTGAAAAATGTCAAATAAATACCAAATTTAAAGTCACCTCCCCATTCAAACGTGTTTTGCTCAATGTGACTTCACTTCAATATTCGACCTTCACTGTGCAGAATGATTTACTTGCAGGTTGACACTCAAAGGCTGTTTTCACTTTCATCTGCTGAAGGTGGAAAGTTTCTCCAGTTCACCTTAAATCTGAGGTTAAGATTTGTATGCACAAATGATCTTGTTACATCACAATTGGTTTGAAAGTCAACTGTGGTCGAACAGGCAACTTACACAAGTGGGATGTGAAAACTTGAAGTCTCCAGTGCACACACACAGAGAATACACATAGTAAACTTGTAAAAATAAACAATATTTGAATATCCATAGACTGTTTTTTCAATGAGAGAAAATGAGTAGATGTAATTCTAAATGCTTTTCAACAAGGTATTTGAACTTTTTTAGGAAGGGGCTGTAATCTCAGCATCACATTGTGCTTCTCCCTCCCTTGCACACAGGAGCAAACACACACACACACACACACACACACATATACACACACACACATACACACACACACACACACACACACACACTTATATTTTACTTTGATCCAGCTCTTCTTCTCACCAAACTATCAAAATGTGTTCAAGTCCCTATTTTCCAACTACTTTCCTCAGCTGCAAAAAAACTATCATGTGAACCAGAAATCCTCAGGCCTCAGCCAAGAATCTCATGATGAGAAGTCATTGGAATTGAGTTACTTGACATCAGACACCTGCCCATTGATGTGTGACAACAGTTTTCAAACCTCATTGAGCTCCGGTCCTGCACCACAGCATCCCCTCTCTCCCATCCTCTCTCTCTCTTTTTTACACTAAGATCCATGATTCATTAAGTTCTGGAGTCACAGAGGGATGAATAAAAGTTTTATGGCTCCCTTTGCACCAACTGAAATCCCCTAAGTTAAGCTGAATATCTCTGAATGAAGGGATCATTCACCCAAGGTCATATACAACCGAGCCACGCAAAGTGAAATTGATGGGTGAGATTTTCAACATTGTGCTTGATAAATGTTCCCTGCAATCTGTTCAAAATGTGTTTTATTTTTCTTCTCTGCCTCTCGCCACATAAGTCTCACAGCGGGAAAGAGGCAAATGTTCCTGCAGTTTTCTCCGTTTATCCCCCCCGTTTTATGTGCAGCTCCAGGATTTATTGACACAATTTAATTATGGGACCTTCCCAAAACGGCATTAACAGTCGATAAACGTTGCCATAGAGGGGGCTCTTAAGTAGTTATCTTTTCAGAAACTCCCATCTTCCACAGTGTAGTGTGAATTTACATAACAGCATTAGATGAGAAAAAAACACACTGTTGCCAAAACCTTCCCTGAGACAACTGTCTTGACTAAACTTCCACTCTCGCATGTCCAGACATTCCACAGTCACATTTTAGCACAAATGTAACAGAGTCCTGCGCAAGTGTAGTCAGCAGCCTCCAAATCTTGACACCCCTGTGCGCACAACCCCCCCCCCCCACAACCTTAAAACCCTCCCCATTTATTTCCTTCCTTTAGCTGTCTGGCTGTGAGCAGCTGCTACCACCCCAAACCCTACTTAGACAGCTGTGGTGGGTCATCATTTTAGAGCCAAAACAAACTTATCGTGTGGTAACCACAGTGGCTGTCTGTTAATGACTGAGGTGGTGTGTGGGAGTCAGGGAGGTCACGGGGATGAGGTGCGTGTCATGTCTGCAGCCGAGGTAGGAGAGCAACTGTCTGTTCCTAGGCAGAACCACTCTAGGCAGCACATATTAGCCCTGGGATTTATATTTTCTCCATTTTGTTCCTGCACCGCCTGATCTCCCACATGCACGTGTTTGTTCCTCCCTTTTCCAACTCCCCTCTATTGTTTTTCTTCCTAATCGCTCTCTCGCCAATTTTCTCATTTCTTATTTGGGCTTTTTTCTTTCTACTGTTTTTCCGCCTGCGTCTTTGTCTTCTTTCCACCTTCTCCCCTTGCTGTTTGGAAGCAGTGCAATAGCCCCTTCCAGCAACTAAGAAGCTCCTTAATTTCCTGCACATGCATAACCAGCCCAGACACTCAGGGGCTCTTTCCCCATCTGTGGTGTGCACAGAGGACCAAAAAGACCTCTGTTTAATTTAGTCTGCTCCAGACTAACCCCCAGCATCTAAAATCCGGCTGCATTTCCGAAGGGAAAGCTGCCCTCTGTTGGTGCTCTGGATCCATTTGGGTGTGAGCTAGCCTCCGGCTGTGGACATGGTGGAGGATATGAGACACGCGAGAGCAGAAAATGGCTGAGTCGGCCTGCTCAACAGATGGCACGATCCTCGGAGCCAGTCCTACTCGCCACCCTACACAGTGGACACTGCAGTTCCCTCTCAAGAAAAATGCCAATCAGGCCCCCCTATAAAAACACACTGCAGTTAATGTGGTAATGAGAGTGCTACCAAATTTGTTCCTTCTGCAAATGTGAGACCCGTAGGTAGCTCTGAAAAACATGATGGATAAAAAAAATGATCTTAGAGAATTGTGTAGCTACGTTTCTCTGTTTGTTCGGTTGGTTTGTTATTGTTTTGTCTTTTGCCTTCTCTCTCTCTGTTGTTCTGTCTCGTTTTCTCCTTCACCCCGTCCCCCTCGCTCTTCAAATGCAGCCCAATTAATTTGTGTGGCAAATTGGGCTTGGCAATAGCTTGAAAGAAGGGCATAATTGTCCCCTGTGAGCCAAGGGGACAGAGTGCGAGAGAGGAGAGCAGGGAGGCAACAAACAAATCCTCTGTGTCTTTTGCTGAACAGTAATGCAAAACAAAAAAAATGAAGTGATTGTGATGAGAGAAGAGATTGAAGCATTCCAGATCCCCACCTGGGCAGAGATGGAAACTTTGGTGTGGGCATCCGCACTAAGTAGCTTGACCGTTCATTACCTGGGCAGATTTTTTCATAAGGCAGAAGCAAAAACAAGCCTGGTGTCAGAAGTCAGAGTGTGTCTCAGTGTCAGTAACTAGAAAGTTTCCCCCTGCATGCACTTTGAGATCGAGCCACAGTGTGCACACAGCAACCAATGCTGATTGAGCTGCATTACCAGAAGCAGCTGAGCTGAAAATTGCTGACTATTTTTAGATTTTTTTTTTTTTCTCACTCAGTGATTGAAAATATGCTGAGCTACATCTGTACGGACAGCATTCTTACAAAACACCCACACATTTTCTGCCCAGCACTACCCCATGCTGTGTTAGACGATGTCAAACCCTGGGCCTAATAGTGTTTTAATTGATTCCTCTCATTGCTGGTGGATGGCATGGTGAGTCTCAGCTAGCCAGCACGCTTCTCTTTAACACGTCAAATTAGTATTGACGGATCTCCCCCATCCTCTCTAAACATTAAGATGTGAATGCCCAAAGCTCATCTCTCTCACTTGTTTCTTTCACAGTCAGCCACGTATGTCCTCGCACACCACATCCACAGGCATTAAATGCATGTGTAATCCTTTTGAGCTAGCAATCAAGGGTGAACCACAGGGGACGGAAACAGCAAATTGTCTATCATTGCGACACTTCTTTTGAGCCACTGCAGTGTGAAAAAAGCAAGATGGGGGTCGATGGGTGCCAAAGTACTCACATTTTAATGCAGCAACAACATGAAGATGGTCATGTCTTAGTGTTAAATAATCAGAGCAAAGACGTTTTTCTTTCCTCTTAAACAAGTTAAAACTGGACTCACACCCATTTTTCGAGGAAGCAGTTACCCATATGTTCACTATAAGTTACACATTTATGATCCAACAGTGTCTACTGCTCTATAAGGAGGTATTTGTTTTGCAGTACTGCAGTGACAATCCAACAGCTTCTGCCAGAGTTACAGTCTTTTCTAGCATTTTGTGGGTGAATGCAGATGATCATAAATATGATTTGTATAGGTGTTGGTACATCTGTTTGAACACAGAAAAAAAAAATCAAGGAGATGAATGTTGGCATGCACGCGCACAGAGACATGCTTGCATTCCTAGAAACATGAAGACAATGTCTCATAATGCAATTCAAGCCAAATCATCGACCCACACAGATGAATGGAGGAGTCTCAAATACATGCACAACATACGCATGCATACATACCGTCTAACCAGGATCACCTTGTAGCAAGTCCGAAAGCTAATGATACTCTATTCCCCAGATGACATCAGGCTGTAATATGTGTGTTTTATGCATGCCTGGCCTAATATGAATTATTGTAAAATAGTGTTGTATTTGCATATGAGCTTCCGGGCTGTACTGAAATTAGCATTTTTACAACAGCTCAAATTAAATCCCTCTGCTTAATTTGCCTGCATGCTAATTTGATTTAAATTGAGTCTATTCCATTCCCTTTTACACTCATACCCACACAGCGCTAACATACAAACCACACACTCACACTAATTCAAACACATACACACGTATGAGCGCACAGTATGTACTCTTAAGAGCTGCAGCCTACATATACCCCCACACACAGACTGCCTGGTACAGATTGAATTAGACACACAAATAAACACACGCACAGCTTATATGTTTGTGTATCCACATAAAATGACATTAAAGCCAGAGGAGAACGGAACCTCGTAGCCGGTTTTGATCCAGCTTTAAATCACTGTAATTCCCTCAGTCTACCGCCTCGTTCATCATTCTGCCGGACACTGCTCAAGTGGAAATCTCATTGTTGGCTCCACTCGTTCATTTCAAAACGTGTCTTAGTGCGGTACATCTTAAAAAAAAAACAAAAAAAAAAAACAGCATCAACAGCTAAGAGAGGAGAGAGTACGCATCATGTTCACACTTCAAATAAATGTGATGAAAACACCT
>JAQQZW010000016.1:7354097-7364295 GCA_029814745.1 Zanclus cornutus | reverse complement strand
CTTTATTAATGTTGTTGTCAAGAGAAAATGACCCAGTATTAACAAAAGCACATCCTGAGGGACAGAAACTTTAATTGCCTTCAATACAGGGACTACTTACTATGGTGCATTGGTCAGGCTGCAATAGTTTTTGATGTTAGCTGCTGCAGTGATCCCACAAACAATGATGGGTATCCCTCCGACGATTAAGTAGAACCTTTCAGGGAAAGCACAGAGAGGTGGTTACTGCTTAGTCTTTCTGTTTGCAGATTGTTAATTGTGCATGAGTTGGGCACAGAGTTCCAGTGGTATTTCAGGCCTCGACACTGACACCATGTGGCAGATTTACCAACAAACATGACCTCTTATAACAACAGAAATAACTTACTGACATACCTTCTTTCTTAAAAAATATCAACTAAGAGTATTTCAAGTATGTTAACGTAAAAAGTCAAGGAGAGATGTATTAGAACTTGTTCCCCATTAGTTGCATTATCTGGGCAAAAATACACCCATCTTAAGTCTGAGTCACACGATGAATGTGACCTAGGCTTATGAAAATAAAGATAAGTGTCACATACATGACGAAAAGGAATTTCACACTACCTGATTATGCCTAACACATCCTCTCAAAAACATGAAAAAAACACTTTCCCCAATTTTTTCTCAGTTAGAAACTTAGGTGTAGTTTCAGTTGACATTATGGATACCACATGTACAAAATTCTGTCAAATTGCAATAATTTTATCTGTACTATCTGTACAGCAGCAAACTACGACTATGAAAAGCTGTGACTAACAACACCTCATCCCCTTGGTAGTGTCTGATATTGAGTGAGGCAGTAAGGCACACTGGGTAAACATATGTGCCTGAAGTTTATAGACATGTTACATGTTGTCTAAGCAGTAAAGTGTAAGATAGCAGCAAGCAGGTATCCAACACGGCCACTAAGAGGCGTTAACATCTAAAGTCGCTTCATCCGGCAAAGAAAATGCAGCCCAGATGCCTTACTTACATGAAATGTATGAGTAATACAACAGTGGTGGTGTCATACCTCAGCATAGGCCGCGGTGGTGGTGGAGGTTCGTCCAGCTCTTCATAGCGTTTGGCTTTGCGTGTCACCTGTTTGTAAATGTTGCGTGCAGTCACACCCACCCACATAGCAGTAGCCAGAGTCGAATAGTGCAGCAAGATGCCCACCTAGAAGGGATTGCACCATTATACATATGACATTTACCAAAGTGAGAGAAATGCAATCAATCTACGTCAGAATGATCGAATGCCCCTGTTGTTAAATTTCACCAACAAATATGAAAATGATGGACTCCAATACATAGAAGTATTTCAAACAGCATGATGATTCTTGAGCAATTTTGTATTGAGAATGTTATCAGCCTGAATTGAAAAATCCCCTTGTGAAATATATATTTATGCCAGGGGGGATTAAATAAATAAACAAAAAGTTCTCTGCCAAAATCTTTCATCCAGGTACTTTTTGCAATGACAAATGAATAAGTAATGGGTCTCAGCACAACAAACCATGAGGGGAAGTGCAGGATTGCCTCTAGCCAGTGAAATGGTATACAGTATCTTTCTATGTATTTTTTTTTCTTTTTTTTCCACAAGTTTTATGAGTTGAGTGAACTTAGCCAAAGGCAACGTTTTTCAGTGTTTTTGCCTTGGAAACACCGAAAGCACTTGTTCATTTTTGACTGCTGACTATTACGTCTGGAGGAAAGAATTCACAGCAGGAATATTGGAGGTGTGCGTGTGGTGTGTACTCACTGCTTGGCAGACGCCCGCATATCGCGTCTGATTTATGCCACCTACAAAGACCCCGCAGGTGAGGGAGATGTGGAAGCAGAGATTGACCAACATGTGCCAAAACTTGCGGCTCACACGGACAGACCTGCAGTCACAGAGACAGCAAATCGCAAAACTGAAATGGAAAAAAACGCCTGCTGTGCAAACATTTCTGAGTCATAGATTGGGCTGTTGTTAATGTTGACACCACAGTTTTGTCTTTAGCCCATGAGGCCTGGACAATACTATGTGAATAACCATTGGTTTCAGAAGATACTTTAACAGTTAAAATCTCTCACTATATCACAATAGAGCTATTCTAGATCTGATCTGCTCTGATCATCACCGGTGAATTTTCGGTTAGTGTTTTTCCTACATTGCTCTTATTAATTGGTATTATTAAATGAATTTCACTGATGATTCTGTTGCTCTCAAGCTGTTGACCGCCACTTTATTCCTTCAGAAAGAATGTCTCCTGTTTGTTTTTAGTTTAAATATATGAGAGGGAAAAGTTGTTTGGTAACTAAAAAAATCTGATATAAAAAAATAAATAAAAACATGATTAATCATATTTACAGAAAACATGGAAAAGTATAGATTATAGTCCATTGAGCAGAATAAACAGTGGCTTTGAGCAAAAATAAATCCTGCAATGTAGCAAATATTAAAAACCAGCAAAACATTAATGACGTAAACAAACAAAAACCCGACAACAACAAAGGTAATCTCTTACCGATGATGGTAGATGTAGCTGATGATAATGGTGAGCAGGCAGAGGAGGAGTATGATAGCCGTGGCGTAGATAACTGGGTGCAGGGGCTGAATGCTTGGAGAGAAATACTCCACACTGCTGAGGTCCTGCATGTAAAATGAGATGATAAATACTGTAATGTAATACTGTTAAGTCACTAAATGTTATAACCCAAGAATTATAATGCTGAGACAAATAAAAAGAGTCCTGCATACCATAATTCAAATTTATAACACATTTCACATAACAAACATAATACACAACCCAACCTACCATTAGCAGGCCATAGTTGCCAAGAGAGTTGCAGGATATGGTGGTGAAGTTGTCATGATGGCCCAGGATGCGGCAGCCGTCGCTCTGCCATCCTCCGTGGCCTCCAACCAGGCTGAAGTTCCAGGAGGCCGACACAGCGTCTGATCCGCGGGCAAACCGCCGCAGGGTGATGTTAATGGGCGTCCTCAGCACGTGCAGGGAAATACCGTCTGACAGAAAACACAGACAGGTTTCCATTTTACTCTGTGATAATGTATCCTAATTGAGCGGAATGGCTATTTGGCTCTGTATTGAAGTCAAGTTTTGCCTGCCTTATGTATTAGTTTTATATATCAGAAAATTTTCAGTCTTCCTCTCTGATTTAAATGGGAAAAAAAAAGAAAAAAAGACTGTACCAAAAGTCAGGCCTCACCTATCTTGGCCATGATGACAGGGGTGGCCACGCTCCTCCTCTTCCCTCCATCAGCCAGTTGGGAGGAGTTGCCAGTGGAGGGAAAAAACTTGCCATTACGGAAGCCCAGTAGATGGAGCTTGTAGACCGTGTCCTCTGCCTGCACAGGGAGTGCAGCCTGGGTAAAGAGAGACTGAGGAAGCTGCAGGGACGCCTCCACAATGGTGCTCTAAAGGGAAAAAAGATACAATCAAGTAAATATTTTTACTTTAAAACAACATGTTTTTTTGTTTTGTTTATATTAGGATTGAAGTGATTTTGTTCTTCATGCATACAAACTGCAATCTGCAAAAACAACCTGCTAGCAAAGTGTAATTATCTCTTGTATGAGCAGACCTTGTGAAGGATGCTGGAGAAGGAGTTGGTCGTGTTGCATTTGAAGGTGAGCTGGCGGTCCTGTCCAGGTGTGCGCTCGGGGCTGGGCCTCTGGAACAACATGCAGGTCATGCCGTTCCAGTCGTTGACCCTGACAGCATGAGCCTCCAGTGCTATATTTGGGGATGTCTGGAGCGACAACGGAATAATGAAATATGACTCAAATCTGTATGAATCAAAATTTTTAGAGTGCAACATGACATAGGGGACAAGTACAATGACAAAGCAAAGCAGTCGGTCTTGGAGACGGACTGAATGAATGAAAAATTCAAACCATCGGAGCGCAAAATGCACTGATCATTGCATGGCCATAAAAAAAAAATGGACTAACCAGGGAAAATGCCTGTGCTGTGGCCAGACGGTAGACGGCAATCTTCTGCAGACAGGTGATGATGCGGGAGCAGGCCATGGCTTCACGCTGAGCCATCCAGAGCACCCTCTCATCTGCGAGCATCAAGTTACTGGCCATGCTTACCATTACTTCACCCAGCTGGGAGACAAGAAAAATTTGGACATGAGTGAATACACAAACAGATAGCTGGGAAATTCATGGCACTTTCTTGGACAAGTTGTCATTATAGCTTCTGTGAGCCAAAAACACTGACTCATTGGCAAGTGAATATTTTCAGTCAGCATCTTGTTTGTATCAAAGAGCACTCAACACCAGCTTGAGGGAGATGCTTGATTCAGTGTCGCTAAGTGACTATTGGAAGCATATTTCAAGCACAGTGTCCCCCAATTAAACATTAATACGCTTTACATACAGTATTGCTTGTTGCCAACAGCAGATACAACATGCTAGAAGCTCCTTTACTTTGGAAACTTTTCTTTTTGTAGGCCTTCAGCTGTGCAGAACCTCGTGACAAAACATTCTTTCTAATTAAACATGACAACTAACAGCTGTTGAGCATTAATCTGTTTCTCCTTCCAAGGGGTATTACACCAAATGCACTGTGAGAACAAGCTTGTAAAACTGCTTCAGTCTGACTTTTAGTTTGGTGTTGGGTGCAGCCACCATAGGACTTACATCTTTAAATTTCTCGACAAACTTGCCAATCTTCTCAATCATCTCAGCCACAAAGATTATGTCCATCTTGTCTGAGAAGTTGGCAGCATCGATCGTGCAGACCAGCAGGCGTCGAGCCCTGGCCACCACGTTGCTTTCATTCAAGGGCATCTAATGGAAAGATACAGCGAGAAAATCAGTCTGTATCCGACTTAAAATGGTCCAAGCAAAGAGGGGTGAGCAGAAAAGATAAGAGGAGCTAAGAAAAGTGAATTAACATTGAAAAACTGAGACAGTGAATGAGGTCACATGGCAGATAATAACAATCTAACCAACCAGATACAGACCTGGTTGATGACATATAGAAATCTTGTGACATCTTTCTGGAACTGGCAGCGGGAGTAGTCCTCCTCTGCCCACACCCCCTTTCGATCGCAGAAGCGCCACGCCCGCTGCTCTTCACCTAAGCCGCCCGAATATGTGCCTGCGCTGGAAGGCAGTCTGTTGCAGGGGAGGTAGGCTCTGATCCCTGCCAGGGTGCGCGGCCACCTGGAAGGAGCAAAAAAACATCTCAGGCCTCTGTTTCCATTCCTCGTTAACTGATACATGGGATGTCCTTATTTTCTCTTAACACTGTGTCACGTGAGCCATTATGTGTTTGAAATCAACAGCAACACAGTAATGTTATGATTATGGCCAAAGTCAAAAAGTAAATTACATGTTTAACCACAAGGGGGGGCCACAGTGCTTGACATTACAGAATTCTGTATATGTCTTACTTAACATATACTGGTTCATTTGTATTCAGTCATTTTCTGAGAAATTATCTATGTATTCATTTGAGTATTAAATCTAGCAAATTACAAGGTAAGATGAAAAAATTAAAAACATGTTACTGTTTATGGATAAACCTGTTTGCTTATGTAATTTAATTTCTAAATTGCCCAATTAGCTAGAAATGTTAACAGCTGGAAGTGTGACGTGATTGAAGAAAGGTGTAAGCCCAGACAACACACAGCTCTTTAATTACATACAGAGATGCCAGCATCAACTCAAACAGAAAATTCAGACTTTTACACTGGACGCTGGAGTTACACTTCACTCTAAGGGTGGCTTGTATTAAGTGAGTGGCTCTGTGTCTGGTTATGTGTGTGTACACTTACTTGAACTCTCCCTTGTTGTTGGCAATGCGTTCAGGAGCACAGTACTTGGCAGAACTCTCCAACACCACAATGTGGACAGTTCTGGTGGTGTTGCCCCTGCTTGTCCTCACCCGGCATTCCCAGTTCCCAGTGAAACCAGGTTGAATGTTAGAGATGGTCAGTGCGCTGATGAAAAACATAAAGGAGAAATCACACAAATTTTGATATTTTGACAAAGCCTAATGGTAAACACAAAGAGCTAGACAGAGATGCATTATTTATCCAACAAGAAATTCATATTCAAGTTATGAAGCTAAAAGCCTTAATGCTTTAAAAACCCTGAAAATAAACAATAAACAAAAGATGCTATTGTTTGACTTCCACATACAATTCTAGTAATCACAGACAGTTCACTCACCACCTTTGGTTAGAATAAACTTGAATGCACAATGCCATACCTGGCAATAAGAGAGCAGTCCTGCACCATGCGCTTTTCAATGAAAATGCCTTGGTCAGCATCCGGCTTGACCATGTTGCCATTCTGGTACCACAGCACCTGCATGTCCTCAGCTACAAAGGAGGCCTGACACTGGAACGGCAGGCTGTCCCCCTGAAAGACGACCTGGCGCTGGGACGGAGTCAGCTGGAAGGAGGGCAGCTCAAGTGGGGCATCTGAGGAAACCAGACAGACATTAGGAAAACAGTCAAGCAGTCATTTCTCACAGAAAATTAACTGGTTCATGTTTGTCACAAATAATCTTTGATTCAATTTTCTCCAAACATAATGTCTTTTTGTTTCCCTCTTGGCATTTGTCGGACACACAGGGATACTAAAACAGCGCCTTGAATTCAGGGTACATTAGTGCTATTTGTCATTCGTGTCAGGCCATGGGGCTCCTGCTAGATCTGTGCCATGTATTTCATAATCCCTCAGTGTGATGAGTGCCAAACTGATAAGACATGAGCAAGTACAAACAAAGGCAGCACTGGCCTGGGCAGCCCTTCTCTTATCTCCCGTGTCATTGCACAAGCCCCTGTTCCCCCAACACCAGCAGCCTCGCTGATACCAAAACACAGACATTAAAGACACAGTGCACCATTTTGATGCTACAGCCTGTATCATAACTCAACAGGACTTATTTCAACCTTTCAAAATGTCTGGACAAATGACAGAACAGATAGTGTCAGTGACATGATGAATGATTCAGTTTCACAGTATTTAAATAACTACTATTTTAAGGTGCCACCTATGCACTCCATTAAATATATATACATATGCATGCAAATTTTTTGTTGAGGCGTGCATGTCCCTACCGCAGGTGAGGAGCTCCGGCCTGATGGAGGTAATGAGCTGGCCCTGCAGAGACTGGGGATAGGAGCACTTTGTGTTCTTTACCACGATGTTCCTCTCTTTGATCCAACGCAGCAGCCACAGAAGATTGCAGTCACAAAGCAGGTAAGGTGTCTGAAACTCTCTGTTGATATACAGAAACACACAAATATACAGATTATGTGCTGTAGGACCTATCAAATAGTAACTTAAGTGACAAAAAGCCGGATTTGCCTGAAGGAAAATCCCAATTTTGCTGCCATATTTTGTCTCTAACCCACTTTGTTAAAAACAGTTTTGATTGCAGTAATTTTCATTGTAAATATTCAGAAATCACAGCCACACATAATGCTTGCATTTCAGGCCACAGCAACACGCTCCTTATCCTACTTACAGTGACTTCAGAGACACCAAGCTGTCAAAGGTCCCCTGAGCCAATGATGAGAACATGTTCCCTGAAAGGTTTCTGGAAAAACAAATGAATGAATAAATGATGAAAAAGAATGATCATTTAACCCAGTCTGTTACAAAGACATAATTATATAAATGCCTGTTTTAGCACACAATTGATACGAGCGAGCATAAAAATACAAATGACTTACAGTCTGATCAGACTGGTGAGGCCCTTGAAGATGTCTACGTTGAGACAGCCAATGCTGTTGTTGGACAAGTCTCTGTAGAACACAGAAAAAGCATTTCAGAAACAACAGCATGACAGCTACAATAACCAACAAGAACGTCAATTAGTAAGCTGCAATAAGGCAGGGTGGGTTTTTTTCCCCCAGCAAGATAAGCCCTGAAAATCAGATTGTATCCTGAGAAAAATTGACAAACTGAGAAATGCTTAAGTTGCTGAGATAAAGCGCAGCAAGATTTTTTTTTTCTTTTTAAAGAGCCAAGTTCCACAGAGACAGGTTGAGGCAAGGAGCCCAAACATTCGGCTGACAGGTCTACAACTTCTAAGGTGATGGTGGATAATGCGTGTGTGTGGGCCTCCGGGGGAAAGCTACACTTCAAAGGCAAGATTTTGGGAGGTGATTAATCGCCTATGATTAATGTCAAACACGTCAAAAGTGTATGTTTCTCCTCTGGATGTGACCTGACACGATGTCTCTGGCAAACATCAGATGGAAGTGTCTGAGACTCCTGACGCCTTTCAGAAGGAATCGCAGATGAGTCCAAGACTGAACATAGAGAAGAATGAGCCTACTTCTGTGAATTGCAGCCAAGGTGCAAAAAAAATAATTAAAAAAAATACAGGAAACAACTGCAAAGAGGAAAGATTTACTTGAGGCTCCAGGTAAACTTCAGGACACCATCCTCTGATATAGTGGTTGTGCACCTGTGGGTTTGGACTTTCCCTCTGTAAGCATACAACCAGCCAACAAGCCAAAACACTTTATTCTCACAATTAAGCTGTTCCTTAAGCTATGAGTGTTGCTGAAGTCTTGTCCTTGAAAAAGCATTTCTGCTACTAAAAAAATGTTTATCCTTTATAATTGGCTTTATTGTGAAATACCAATTAATTTTACTTCTCTTCTTTACTTCTGAGTTTTGTACTTGAATTATTTTAAAATTTTTAAAGCAGTTTTAATTTGTTTGGAGTTTTTTGGCCACTTGGAGGCAGCGGAACAACACTGAAATACTGTATTATCACTTTAAAATGTTTTTGCGGCCATCGTGTTGGAAAACAGTGCCCCATTAACACAGTGAGAGCAATTTGTTTGGAGTAATGGCGCCTGACCACAGGATGAATTTAAGTCCAATATTTTCTTTTTAACTCTGTTTTAGGTCACCACCATTTAGTAGTGGCTAATGCTGTCTGCCTGCCGTTTGGTAGTGAGTTGATGTGTACAGTTGATTTATCAGTGTTTATGCCCAAAACAGCATCTGGAAACAAGGTTTATAACAGCATGAGAGAAAGTGAACCAAAACAGCATATTTGTGGGCAGCAGTATCAACACAATGAGTTAAAAGCCGCCAAAATGCTCTGCAGAGCTGAGAGAAACTGCAGAGTCAGGTGTTAATTCGCTGAGTTTGTCACTTTGTTTCCCTGTTTGTTCCCCATCAGTGAAAAATATATTAATCAGTGCAGCTTTATAATTATTTTTAAAAACTAAATCTGAATTGCTTTAATAAATTGTAAAACATGTTTATTATACAACAATCATATTCTGGGCTCTTTGCATTCCCTGAGAGACAGCAAGCAACCAAGTTTCAAATTACAAGCACCTTCACAATAGCTGTAACACATATTCCACTGTGAATGATCCAATCATAGAAATGTGCCAAGTAAGGAAACAAGAGCTGAGAAGAAAAGACAGATCATTACCTCAACCAACCAGCAAAGCTGTATCCTGAGGTGATCGAGGAATGGGATACTGACACAAAGTGATACCTGGAAAATTACTGTTGGGCATAAGCTAACATCTGAGCATGTGTGTAATTATTGGTGTTGGTCCTTATGGTACCAGCTGTGGAATTTAGTGTGTGAGGTTATTAGTTCCACTTGGAGGAGAATAAAAAGATGGCTTTTGCAGGATTGCCAATTTGGGCTAGCATTGTGTGTCAGAGGGAGGATAACCCAGTAGAAGTGGCGGGGCAGAGGGAGGTGACTCCCCTCGCTAAAGGCATACTTTCATCTCACTTTATCACCTAGATTCAAATACTAGAGTTACAGCTACATCAGGGGACTTCAGACATGTTGGTGAATACTGTTACTTGTTAAATTTAACCATGTAATGAATAATTATTACTAATCAATTCAGAAGTATGCAAGTAAATCCATATATCACTTATTTTTCTTGTTTG
Organism: Zanclus cornutus; assembly: GCA_029814745.1. Lineage (NCBI taxonomy): Eukaryota > Metazoa > Chordata > Actinopteri > Acanthuriformes > Zanclidae > Zanclus > Zanclus cornutus. Next base: position 7,354,374 of record JAQQZW010000016.1, on the reverse strand, counting down.
GCTATGCACCCTCCATCTTCAACAGCTTTTACGAGCCCACTAGTATTCATTACAAAAGACTACTCTCAAACGCGTCTCTCAACCACAGGCATGTAGCACATTAACAGCACAGAGGACTGTTTCAGTGCAGTGCTTCAGCTGCTGCAAATGATACGAGGAGCAGAGGCAAAAATAGCCTGATGTGATTAGGCTCCAGCAAAGAGTTTTCAGCTGCTGGTATAATGCATAGTAAATAGGGCTGAGGCCAGAGACATCCATATGATCCAAGTGTTATATA
>JAQQZW010000016.1:7306524-7316656 GCA_029814745.1 Zanclus cornutus | reverse complement strand
TGTGTGTGTGTGTGTGTGTGTGTGTGTGTGTGTGTGTGTGTGTTCGTTCATGTCCAAAAAGTAAGGCAGCTTGGGTAAAGTTCAGTTTTTTATTTAATGCTATTTCATTGAAATAAGGTTCAATTTGGCCTGTACAATTTCTGATTTCCTCAATATTGGCTGATAAGATGAAGTATTTTACATACATTTTCTTTCTGCTTACAAAGGGAGACATAAGAGAAAAATTTACTGCTTTAAAATGTCAGATTTGCCTCTTAAAACTATTTTGTTATACTTTAAAATGCATAAATCTGGTTTGGAGTGACCCGACTGTGCTGTTACTGCCTTAGACCTTTCTTTTTTGAAGGAAATGACTGATGGCTATAACTGATTTACTATGCACACATAGACACACAGAACAGTTTCACCAGACTATCTGAAAAAAGTATGAAAAGAATCAAGCAAGAATCAAGGAATTCTGAATATCCAATATCTATTAGTCTTCGCATGTGCATGTTTTAATATTCATGAAAGTCCATGTATAGGTGGTGCATGTGACTGCATATGAACGCACGAATGTTTTCATACGTCTGCTGTCCGGGAAGATCAATTCGTCCGCATTGATGTTGTCTTGCCCTCTGCATGTGAAGTGAATGGAGGGGGAGGAGGGAGGTGGCAAAGGGTGGGAGGAGAGTGGGCTGGGAGGCGCGCACTAAATGGATGCGATGCAAATGGCACCAGAGGACATAGGAATCAATTTACCTTATTGAAACAAATGAGAGCAGCTCAGTTCTGCCATGGCATGTGCCTTTTTTTTTTTTGGCCGCCCCCATTGTTATTGTAATTAACCCACCCAACCCAAATCCCTGACCCTCCCTTTCACAAACACAACCAACCCCCTCAACGACCCTGTCCATGCCTGCCTAAGGTTCCTTTTACCCTAATGAAAAAAGCCTTCGAGGTGCCCAGGTAAAAATGTAGGCGCCGTAATGGTGATTCATGGCCCTGGGTGACATGCTAAAAGGCATAGGAGATCTGCCTAGGAAAGCATTTAGGAAAGGGTATTCCATGTATGAGCGCCAACAACCCCACCTCATGCACACATACACATACACACACACACACACACACACACACACACACACACACACACACACACACACACACACAAAAACCCCCACCTGTAATGACTTACGGACATTCCCTTCTCCCAACATGCTCTTATTTTTATAAACTCCACACTCCCACATTCATTGAATCCCAATAACCAAAATGGACTCCTCCTATCGTTGGAATGACCTCGGAGGTAAGTGGCCAGCGCAATGCCTATTTCATATAGTGATGTGTGACGTCCTATTGAAAATTTGCCATTCTTTTGTTTAAGTGTAGGCCACATTGACACCTAAGCTCTAATTCCCCAGTGTGGCATGGGCATTGTATAGGGGTCTTGGGGGATGGATCAATAGTTAGAGAGAGCGATGGGGTCATGGTGGAATCGATGCACTGGACAAACGACCTCCCACTGCCGCCTGCACCTTCCAAGCCGCTTGACACCTGAGGCGATCTTTACTGAAATGTCCTCTACTGAAATGCCACAGGGCCACGGGCTGCTGAGCAGTCACTCATGCAAGGCTCCTGAATCAAGTGGTGTATGCAAACCGGGTCTGCTGTCATCCACGGTGAAAGGCCTTGGCTCAGCATTACTACATAAACAAAACTCATGCACCTGAGAATGTCAATTACTTGCCGCCTGCCCCTTTGGACGGCCCCGTGCTTGATGGCCAAATTGGGATTAATTTGGGGAGGATGGGGGCCAGTGTAGAGGTGACACCATGTCGTTCCACCCCAAAGGGAGAGAGGCGGCTGTGGAACGGAGAACAGAAGTAGCAGGCCGGCTTGATTGTTCCCCTATTACCCTGCACACCGTTTTGCATAAGCGGCAAAAGGCGCTGATGAAAACAAGTGGCGGTTTCAGGTCGGAAGCAGACACCCAGAAAATGAGCTTTTTTTCCCCCTTTCCCTTCTTACCCTTCCGCTGGGCCGCATAATTCAGAAGAGCCATCTTGTGGAAATGTCATCGTGTGGTGTCGGTGAAGCAAGCAGTGTGACAGAATGCTGTAACGCCTCCCGGGCTGGGGCCCTCGCCACGCTCTCCACGCCCGAGTCGGCCTGACCTTGCAGGTGCTGATATATGCAGCCACATTGGTGTCAAAAATGGACAATGAGTTCCTCTTCTTTCAGGAAGGTTTTAGCCACCACCAGCACAACTTTTCCTCCAATTTGGGTTCATTGAGAGGTGATGCATATTTCAAAGAGAGGCTGTATGTTTATTTGCTTGAGGATATAGATTTCTTCCCTTTTTTTCCCCTTTTTCTTTTTTGAACATAGGTCAATTCCCAACCGTGCTTTCCCTTTTATGCACCCACTCCCTATTCTTCATTCATCTTACCTGCTGACACATCTGACAACACGCTGCTGTATTATCATCTCCCAACCCCCAGCCCTATACCTTCCACAACAACACAGGGCTGGCTCGACTCCTCCACCCCTTCTCTTTCTCCTTTAGAAAACTGATTATAAATGGTCAATTTGAAAATAGACTGGAGAGTCCCCAAGGCTGCTTGCCTTGTCAAATTGAAAAGGGACAAGGACAAGTCAGTCGACTTGCCCCCTGTCCGCCGTCCTGATATTTCCGAGGCAGGCGTACGAGAGGGAACATAACAAATTCCCCCCATGCGGCAGGCAAGGCGATGGCGAAGGATGACGAGGGAGGGTGGGGCGGCAGCGAGCCGAGGATCTTCAACATCTAGCCCTCAGCATTTATATCACAAGTCTCCACAAAGAGTCTATGGATCACTCCAGTGGGCTGGTGTTGGCAGTATCAGGAAAAGCCATAGGCTGTCAGGGAGTATGTGCCTTTCATATTTCACTGTAGACAGCCTTCCCTTCTCCCGGCCTCACTCACAGCAGCCTTTGAGGATAATATCTTCAAATCTCTCCTTGCCACGCTGAGAGGCTATTTTTAAATAGATATTTATTTCATTCTCTCAATTTTTCTTCCCCTCTCTCTCCCCTCTGTCCTACAGGTACAGCTTTGCTCTGCTTGTGACCGGTGGAGAAATCAGCACAGAACAGAGAAATGCTCGTGGCAGGGCAGGTATTTCTGTCAGCACGAATGAGTCTTTTTCTGTCCCTACTTTCCTCTTTCATTCAGTTTTTGTTGAAGGGAAATCTGTCTTATTTGTATTTTTCTCTTCCTTCATTACAAACCAATCACACCCTTCAAACTTTACCAAAATTTTATAAACAAAGTAAATAAAACACAGTGACGATAAACTTGGTAAAAACTTGCTTTGCGACATCACCTCATCAGCAGATTGAATAAATACTTGATTTTATGAGTGATCTGCAGTGACTTTTTGTGGTAGCAATAAAGTCCCTTTCTGATTAATCACACTAGTGAGATGGAAAGCATCCTTTAATAAAGCAGAGATGTCCCTTGCAACATGATTCATCATGGAAGACCTTGCAATCAGATGTGACGTGTGCCTTTTACCAAACACGTATTCCCTCTCTCTTCAGAATACATTAGAAGAGTGTGAGCGACGGAATCATCAGATACCAGGAGGTGAACTGAAGTGGTCATGAACCTAGTGTCAAACTCAAATAGCTGAATGGCGATAGATAAAACAAACAAGGAACGTGAACTGCTTACAGATGGAGGCAAGGAGATTTGTGCTGCACTGTCGAGAACTTTTACAGATAAGGCCTGCTAGCCCCGCATAGCAATTGGGCTATTATCGAGCGTGACCCCTGCTGGAACTGTAACATATGACCCGAAATTTATGTATTGCATGAACTTTCTCCCCACATAGCATGACATGAGTTATGTTTCATGTTGAATTGTGAGCTGTCCTGCTCTCCCCCAGGATGCACAGGTCCTCTTGACCCACTGCAAAAGAAAAAAAAAAAAAAGTGGATGGAAATTTATGAGCTGCGACTCTCTCTTTGGGGCTGAATGTTGCTATTAGCAATGTGACCATGCTTCTGGTTGAATACCGTGGGGATTGAATGCACAGTGATACACAGTAAAGCTTGTTCACTCAAATGCCTTTTACTCTTCGTCCTTCAAGGTGGGCCTCACAAATTGACAGCTTTCTTGTTGAAAGTGATATTACTTTCATGTTTACCACTGCAGACACAGGAATATAGATAAAAACAAGAAGCTATGACCACATGCCTTATCTTATTCTCCTCCCGTATTCCCTGACAATTGTCTCTTGCACAGTAAGCACATTTGAAGTTGTTGTCTGTTATTCTTTATCTCATTTCATTCCTGTAACCATGGCTAATAACAGTTTTTCCTATCTTCCTCTATTTCTGGGCTAAGCTGGGGCTTAGAACTGGACCTCCATTTTGCAGAGAGGCAGAAAATGCTTGGGTAAGCAGAGGAAGGATTCCTCCGTTGCTACTTCAGGTAGTCCCCTCCCTCCCTTTAGCTGAGATTTCTATCCCAGGCCCTTATTATCACCAAACAAGCACTTTTTGATGATGATAAGTAATAGCCACATCCCTGTGTGTAGGACTCACTTCTCAGGGGAGTAAGGAGAGCATGCTGGTCATTTTTCTTGCCTGTTTGGCGTCCAGCGATCCCAGGGAAAATAGAGGCTGCATGGAGGCGAGGGTGATTCTGTGTTTGTGCAGCACTACCCACAACTGGAGCAATGAGCAGCAGATTGTGTGAGAGTAATGCTTTTTGATGTTTTTCAGCGCATTGAACTGGTTTGGAAAAAAAAGAACACCAGACTTATTATAATGCTGATCACTAAAGACACCATATCTCTTAGAAAAATGCAAGCTTACCCTTCACATTACTGGTGAAATAAATTGGAAATGGTCTCAGCTCCACATTAAATATTTCAATATTTTCTAACCTTACAATGTAGCTGTCAAGCACTTTGGATAATCCCAGTGATAAATTCCTAACTTGATTGTTTTGAAGCAACAATGATGGAGGAAGAACACATCATAAATGGCTTATCTGGGGGTCAGTGCTTCCTGACAGAAGTTCTGTAGCTACTAATCGTGCAGCTGGGTGACAGCAGTGTCTGAGGAAGGGGATGAAAAACTGCAGACAAAGATGAAAATATCCTCCTAAGGAGCGGATACAAATAAACAGCATCTCAGGGCCTTCTAATCCCACAGACGTGCACGACAGTGGCCTGTCAAATTGCGTGGACCAATTTGAATGCACAGCAGGGGAACTTCCCTCTTTTCAATTTGGTGGGCATCTTGTTCATTTCCTGCTATGACTGCATCTCACTCTCAAACACACCAACACACCCCTCAGAAAATATATAATTAAGTTGGATTTGCACAACAGTTTGATATCACAGCCTGCTAAAGAGGAAAATAAGGGAAGGGCTGATGGAGAGAGGAAGACAAAAAAGGGAGGGCGATGAAAGAGACACGGATGATTGGGGTAAAAATTACGAAAGGAAGTCATGTCTGACGAGGGTTAAAATATATAGCAAAAAACATCTTATGAAAGATTAAAGCTGAAGATGCCAAACACAACTGGTTTTTGTACTGAGAGCTGAAGGTTTAGGCCTCCTGGACAGGATGTTCCTTTGTCAGTTTGCCCGCTATAAAAGCCGCGGCCTCGGTTGTGGTCTGCCAAGTATGCCACTCAACAGAAGTGGTATTCAAAGCAGGTGTCCAGACCGGTACGTCAACTGCTTGTCCTCGAGCCAACGTAGCCTTTGTGGGGAGATGAGAATTGAAAAGAGAGGCAATGATGTTTCTTTCACGCATGCTATCTGTGACAAATTGGCAATAATTTCTGAGTATGTCCTTAAAATTCAAGGGGAATGAAAGCCCTTTGGTCATCGGCAGATGTCCTGTTTGATAGGAATGTAAAATACATGTGTTAAATGTCTAAACATTTTCCGAATCTAGCTGCATGAAAAAATAACTGAAGACCTGTTTAATAGCACTTTGTATACACACTTGTTCAATATTTTTAGAACCTTTTTCAAATCGCAAAAGAGTAGAGGTATATTAACAGCAATGTCTTTGGTCTAAGTATATACCTTGAGAGTTTGTGGTCACATAAACGGAGTAGCTCTCCCTCATCCTGGTGGCTGTCACAGTGAATCCATGAGCTGCCACTGAGCAGCCTGACCTTTGGCTCTGCCTTTTAGTGCATTGATCCACCGGTCACTTTGGGCCAAGATGGCTTCTCTCGTCTCGCTTGCTCCCAGCCAGTTAACCTGAATGGACTCGGTAACTGGCCTCTGACGTGTGGTTGCCCCCATATACACGGTCCTGTGCACGAACCTGTCAAAAATCATTGCTTCTTCAAAATGTCTAAAATCATGATGTATTCAGAAAAAAAGGTAGGAGGGCTTTTATCCCGTGCCAGATGCACAGGGTCATGTGTTCTAATTTTAGGCGGTGTTAATTGCGGCCCTCTTGAGTGTCCTCACTGCCACCTTTGACAAAAGCACCATTCATAGGCAGGGCGGCCAGGCGGGCTGGCAGGGCGCCTGCTTTGCCAGTTGTTGCTGACACCTCCTTGGCAGCGCCAGGCAGACTCTCTACTAATACTGCCTACCCAATAAGCATGCCTCAAAGTGCATGTTTTATAAGCAGAAATTTTGCATGCTCTCTTGCATGTCGGTTCCCTGTTGGATTTTAGAAACAAGTTTCATAGTATTACAGCAGAGACAGACCTTAAGAGCCAAGCTGTAATTTCAAGATAAGGCTGATATGATCAAGACGCAGCGCGTGAAAGACAAAAAATGAAACAGATCCTGTGTAGTCCATAAAACACTGAGGCTGTCTTGATCTAAGTGAGGGCATTTTGTCACTTTAAGGCCTGGGAGCTCACCTCTGAGTCGGGCCTCGTAAACATGGTCCCTGCGAAGGCAATAGAGGCGCAGCACGTGCAGCACAAAGCAATTCAGCATTCTAACGCCCTGTCACCAGGCTCACATTTCAACCATTCTTTATTCTCTGCCACAGTTCCAGCAGGGTGTAAATTGTGCAGGGCTGTAATTAATCCATGTCAGGTCAGAGAAGAAGAAGGAAAAACTAAGGGAAACGAGTTGAAGTACGAGGTGCCTTTGATTATAACACCCCCACCATGGCCCACTCCACACACATATACGCACGCACTTAGATATGAAGTGCATATCTCAGTCGGACATGCACCACAGAGTGCTACAGGAAATCATTCCTACCTGCGGCCATCAAACTGCACAACTCCTCTCTTACAGGGTCAAACACTCAGAGTCAATAGACTGATCTCCAGACATATTATATTTTACCCTTGGCAGTTAAAAGAAATAATTTACACATAATTCCTGTCCAATTACTCAAGGTGCAATATTTATTTATATCTGTATTTACAATACCCTGTGCAATAATCTCACCTTGTGCACTGCCACTACTGACTATTACTGCTACAGACCACAGGAAAAGCAGCTGTCTTTTTCATACTTGTGATCATATTTCTGTCATACTTATTTTTACATATTTCAGCTGCAGTCTAAAGTGAAGGCACCTGTTTCTTACATACTTGTATATATATTTCTGTTGTAGCATTGTTATTCTATTTTGTTATATTTGGAGTAGAGTTTACTTACTCTATATTATATATCCTTATTTCTATTTTCTTAATTTTCATTTTCTTATATATTTTCTGTTTCTTGGATGAAGAACCTGTAACAATGTAATTTTCCCCTTGGATTAATGAAGTATTTCTGATTCTGATTCTGAATAGCCAGAATCTAATAGTCTAATAGTTATCTTACCACAATAATTCATAAGCTGATTATCCACCTGGTAGAAGCATTAGTTTACTAGTAGCCTACAACTTAGCTTAATGTTACAATTAAATAATACATGTCCAAGTTAAAATACATGTATGTCTTATCTTAAAATTTACATCTAACACAGTAGTCTAACGTTCTGATTATTTAGACCAACATAAGCTACTTTGCTCCTAAGGGGTTACCTACTAGATGCTGAAGCATGCTGAACCGATGTACTGCTGTGGGAGGGGGCTTGTTCGTGGGTTGGCGAGTGAAAAATCCAAAAGAATCTGATTTAGGGAGCTTTGCAACCTCCCCTCCTGTTCTTTTCTCTCATTTCTTATTTTGCAACCACTTCTATGTTTAAATGGCGTGACTGCTCGCTTGGCTTGCCTCGCAGGTTTGCTCAGCTTGTCTGTCTTGACAGATTTCGCGTTTCACTTGGCCGGAGTGTTGCCCTCTTATTACATGATCAAATAGAGACTTAAGATTTGGCAACAACATACGCACATTACCCAGCAATCATCCTTGCATGTAAATGACATGAATACCAAAGAAAATGACAAAATATTCATTGAATCGTTTTCAATAGTTTATTCATAGTTTTTATAGTATGTGTGGAATAAGCCTATAATTTTGTTATACTTTGCTTGCTACTGACTTTTTCAATAAAATTACTGAGACCATGGATATGCACATGTGAGGGTATATATATCAATGATCTCCAGATGCAATTCAGTAGTATAGTAAAGGGAACTGCTGACCATAATTTGATGTTCTTTACTGTTTCTCCATTGAGAGCCCAATCTCTGCCGCTCAGGGCCCGCTAGCGCTCAAGGCATCTACATAGCACGTGCAGTATCTGCACCGCCTATACCCACCAACAACTCTGGGTGCGGCTCTGGCTCATTAATGCGACAAAGCAGAGCAGTAAAAGTAGGCGGAGAGGCACTGTGACCTGAACCGCTGCGTCTCACTCCCGCCCCCAGCACACTCATTCATCCGCTCGGATAAACTCTCCATCTCTTTTGCTGACATCGTTACATCATGTGATAGACAACCGGTAACGGTTTCGATGAGCAGTTGGTGCTGTAGTTCTTTGAGGAACTGAAAGGAACATTAAGAAACTACAGAGGGAGAACGAAAACTCACTGCAGGAACGAATACGATGAGTACCATCTGCCTCACTCTTCAGGGTAAATCCAAGTCATATCACTTTGGAGGCAAAATGCAGACTGTTACGTCAAAGTTCTACTTTTGCCACAAATTTGTTCTTCTAACATCGGTCTTGTTAGTTTTGCTTAGTTCATGCAAACACGCTATCTAACAAACTTGTATAAACTACTGATAACTCATGCATAGATAAACTCTGCAGCATGGATGCTTGTCTCTCGTCTTGCAGTGCTGCTACTGTGGGGAGTCCTCAGGGCGGAGCAGCATCTGCTGCCCGGGTCCTGCAACTTTGAACTGGGCACCTGTGGCTACACATCAGACCCAGCGTATGGCAGTTGGAGCATGAATGAAGAAGGTACAGTGTCACCATTAGCTCTGCTTATTAACAGACACAAATATGGTTTGAACACCGCACTGCACTGCCGTTTAAATATATGTTGAAATATATGGAAAATTTAAGCATATTATTAAATGTATGCTCAATGACTTTTGCCAATAAGACAGTGGCAACCGCAAGTTCAGGCAGATCAGATTTGAGAATGTGGAATGAATTATTAGTGTTTTTATTATTGAGAGCCTATAAGCAATGATCACAACATGAGGTGACAATGAGGGTGGTGAGAAGTAACCGCAAACCAGCATACAAGACTTTTAAACATGGTCAGTGGTGTCGTGACCTTTTCTAATGTTTATTGATCTGTGACCCCTCATGAGCTTTGGAGCTCTTGAGCACATCATTTGTTCTTGGGACTTGGGGATTTCAGCTGTAGCTTAGGTGGGGCCATTAGCAAGACCTGACAATGCCCCATCCCCTCCTCAGAAAGCTGGCTTTATTTATAATTATATATATTGCTCATAGTAGTTGGTGGAGTTAGCTCCAGTAATACCCAATAACATCAACTCTCCTCCTCCTTTGTAACCCTTTGAAATCAGCAAACAGTTTAATGAGCTGAGAGGAGACTTAAGACTGACTCTCCAGAGGAAAACACATCTGGAAGGCAAAACCTTATATAATAACTTATAACATATCAATAAACAGCATCATATAATAACTATACAGAAATAAAATATGCTTTCAGGGGCAGATGATGTTGAATTAATATTTCAGGAGAGACTGTTTGCATAATGTTCATACATTTAATTTAGGAAACAAATAGGTGTAA
>JAQQZW010000016.1:7228020-7240575 GCA_029814745.1 Zanclus cornutus | reverse complement strand
ATGTTCTTTTAATAAAGAGGACTTGGGTGGGAGGGAGACAGACAGTTCTGTTCATTACAGGCCTGTCTCTGCCTTATCTCCTGCTTCTCAGATCCCCTAGACAGGCAAATATTTTAACTGTAAACACCCATGGCTCGACAGCCTGCGTGGGCCTCCTGTCAGGCTTTTCCACTTGCTACTTACTCACCTACTCTCACGCATGACCAAAAACGTGTTTGCATGAATACAAAACCGCACATACACAAATGAATAAATACACCTGCACACATTGCTGATATATAATACCTGCTACAATTATCCCACAAAGCTTCATGCATGCACATTCTTGAGTTCAGAATGGAGCTGCGTATACTAAAGTGATACCTGCATCCTCTAGCTGCCATCCAAATCCACTGTCATCCAGATTAGCCTGGACACCACCAGATGCCTCAGAGCCGCCAGGAGAAGAGAGGCGCGGTGCGGTGCAGTGAATTCCAGTAATTAATCCCAGATTACATCCTGTGCCTCTCCATCAAGCCAGTTTGCTACAGTGTGCAGAAAGGCTCCCTAGGTTGTGAGAAATGCAGAAATACAATGCCAATATAGGCACACTTGAGTGGTCTTAGGGTGAAAGGAAGTTTGTATTGCAAGTAATAATTGGTTAGGGATCCTACAATAAAGAGGATTTCCATCCAAACTACTATGGAGTTGTAAATACTCAGGGAACACTGAACTGAACAAAATTGAACTTCACAAACTAATCGCAAAGAAGAGGCAGGTGTTCCCCTAACGAATCATAGTTTATTTCAATACAGTTATTTGCTTTCTTTATATGAATAAAATGAGATGCTTGAAATCAATCGCAGGAGGCAGCTAGCCAAGCTTATCATAAAGACTAAAACCTGGTGTTAACTGATAAAATCCCATTACAGCACCTTGAAAGCTCACTTATTGAAATTATGCATTTGGCTTGTTTAATCCATTCATCACATTAATGTAAAAAAGGCAATTACGGTACATGCCGTAGCTGTCTGTAACTATTACTGGCAGAATGGTTAAACGGTTGTTGTCAAGAAGCTACATCTTGTCACTCCTAGGAGCACAAATTGTCATTTTCACATCAGGCCACTGTTCATGTTTGGATTGAGCAAACATGAATAAAATGTATGCTGGTAGATGTATTTTTGAATTTAGAGAGAGCTAGGCTAGTTGTTTCCCCCTCTCTCAGTCTTTATGTTAAGCTAGGCTAATCGCCTCCTAGCTCTAGCGCCAAAGCCTACTTACAGTATAGACATGAGGTTGATGTTGATCTTCTCATTTCACATTTGGAAAGAAATCAAATAGGTGCACTTCTCAAATTGTGAACTATTTCTTCAAGGAGGCAATATGCACTTACAACTAATACGCCACCAGAAAAAGAAAAAGGCAGTCCTTTACCTTCTTCTGCTGCTTACGTCCCACCACTTCACTTTGAACCTGTTTCGGGGACAGCTTGATGATGCTGCAGTGAGATAAGAGACTTTCCATTCACGCTGCATATGATAAAGCTAGCACCCTGATACATAGCTTTCACACTGCCGCAAAGAATATGTATGCAACGTTCATCAGGGTAATTAACGTGCAGCCAATATCATGCAAATGACATGCACCCATGTTCCAAAGGATAGGACAATAAGTGTTGCGAATTGACAGTAAAACAATGACTTACATCTGCTGACAAGCTGCACATGGCACATATAAAGAAAATGTAGGGTCTCAGCTGCAAGAAGGGAGATAAAAGCATCCCTTCAACAGTTCACTGTATCCCCCGCATACTGAATAGCAGCCTCTTTATCCATCAACTGAGGTTATTTACTCTATCATCAATAAAACTTTGAGGCAATTTGCAGCCGCCTAAAAAAGTTCACGCCACATTTCCTTAGTCTGCAAAGGTAGATTTGTTTGAAAAACTAATAGAGGTGGTGTGCTCTGGAATGCTTATATTTTGTCTGACCTTTCCAGCTCAATTCCTTTTCCTTGGCTATCAAATCTAAATTAAATAAATGAACTACATTATACATTAAAAGGCATTTCAATTAAAAATGGTGATCCCTTTGATGCTGAGGCCTGGGTGGTTGATGTGCTTGAGAAGTCACAACGCCCCCCCAGGAGGCCTGGAGAGTCTGTTTACTTCAGATTAGGCCCACAGTCATTTCTCACTGGGGAAGGAAAATAAGAGTTTCTTTCTCTGTCAGTCTTGTAATAAACAGAACTGTTTTGCAAACTTGCTACAAAAGACTCAATCTTACAAAGAGAAATATGTGGCCTATTAATTTTGTCACTGGAGAAAATATGTGCATGCATTTGGTGCATCACTTCGTCACTCTCCTGTTTTTCCCCCTCTGATATTTGATATGGAAAAGCATCAGTAAGTCATCTGCAGAGCCCCATGCCCCTGCCCTCCCCAAAGACAAGCCAAGAGCCCTTGAATTAAGTCAATCATTTAGTCGTAACAAATTAATTAAAAGAATAATTAAATCATTAACACATTAAATACAGCAATTAGAAATCTTGTCCTACATGAGTGAATTTGAGTGAATTTAATGGGGAAGCAAATGGAGCAATGGGGTGTGCCAAAACATAATTTTTATTTAATGCTTTTTTTTACAATAACATGCACTTTGGGATAAACCTCCACTAAAAAAGTGGTTGAATAGTGTTATCTCCTAACGATATTATAAAAATTTGAAAAGGGAATTTCCAGAAGTACATTATTCCTAGACTGAGACTCCTGAAGCGCTAGACAGGACTTTATGAGCATAAGCATATTTACATCATGCATATAGCTTCATTTATGGCTTTCATAACAACAAGCAAAGTAACTGGACCTCTATAATGGCTCCAGTAACCCCCTACCCTTGTTGCCTGGTAACTGCAGTATCCCCTTTAGGAGGTAAAACGAGGGAAGAAGGGGTCAGGAGGGCATCAAGAAATGAAAAAAGCTTCTCTGCCCAAACTGCCTGTTGGCTTAAGGAGCTCCACAGGAAGGATGGCTCGGCCAGAGCAATGCACCATGATAGCAGGCTAAGTCATGAGCAATGTTGTGGAGATGGTTAATTCCATGCTGTAATACCCTCCATATATCCCCTGTCAACAGGCGTGATCTTTAAGTTCCCAACCTGCTGATGAGAGCACATTTGAGTAACACTGCAATGTCATGCTGCACAAATCCTGTTAGAGGGACACGGGTGATGGGATAAAGTTGAGATGATGAAGATGAAGTAGATCAATGGAGTCCTGTTCTAGTTCAGGCAGGCATGAAAGTTTTATAGTCACATGTTCCATATACTGTTAAATCACACATGACCATGACCTATTGTGAAGAACCAGATTGTCCATACAGTATAAACAATGATTCTTATTTTAATGTGCAAACACAAATGCCCAGCGCTGCATCCATGATGCTACATCGCAGAAAATTTAACTCCATCCACCTCGTATGCCTCCTTCTGCATCAGTATTTAGATTTATGTGAATTTAGAACGTGTATTTCCCCTATCTCTTCACGTTCATTCAAATGTTGTGCATCTCTGCTGGGGGCTTTGTGAGCTCAAGAAAGGCCTGTGTCAAGCTTGCTCAGATCTGATCCAGAGCATTACATGAGCAGAGCAACGCTTCCAAACTAACCCCTGCTTCCGCTGAAGTTCAGCGCGTGATGCAATTGCAGGGTAGAGTCAGCTGGCTCCACCTGCGTTCATAGGAATCAAATTATAATAATGCTACTCTATCTGAGATTTGCCAACCCTGACATACTAGGGCTGTCATTTTCTATTTAAAACTTAAACATTCTTTCAAATGTGGGGAAAAGTATGTGTTCACACTTTAAAAATTACAGTCCATAAGTGCAACAGACCTTTTGAAAGAGTTTGCCTTGTGATCCATCAGGGCTTTCTAAAAATTTGCTATTAGCTTGGCCCCACTGACCTAGCTGTAAACTTAGCCAGAAATGTTTTGTCGTTTGCTATGAAAACTGACGATGTGAATGAAAAAACTGTCCTGACCAGACAATTACGACACTAATGCATCCGAAAACATTGTGAGGTTTCTGCACCACATTGCAAATGAGACAAAGCTGTTTTTTGACTTTGTACGATGCCACTGTCTTACTCTACAATGACAACAAATCTGCAAACTCATGTGCCCTTTCAGACAGCAGAGGCACCAGAGCAAGAGGAGCAATGTCAAGTGCACAACCTCATCTTACTGCCTACCCTTCGAAATCCTAAGCTTAAGCAGGCCCTTGCCAGAAGCTCATAAAAATGCCAGTAATGACAAAAAGAAAGATTTATATGTAAGCATACACAACCTGTTTTTAAGGTTTTTAGTCTTAACTCTTATACTATTTTCTCTATGTGGTGTGTTCTACTGAATTTGTATTATTAATACAGTAGCAATTTTATGACTGAGCTTCAGTGTGAATGAAAATTGTGTCACAAATAAATTTTTTAGCATTCTAATGTGTTAAAACAGCTGCTGAAAAAATTAACCTCTGATTGCTGGAAGAATGTAATTGTCAAAGTACAACAGTCTGAATGAGTTGGTGTGTTGAAATATCACATTACCATATCACATTCTGTTGCATGACTGCCACTAACTGCTAATATGCTTTACTGCCCTTTGCAGTCAGCTAAAATGTGTATCATGTTTCCCAAGTGCTCATGGTTTGCATATATGTACTGATATGCTGCTGGTAGAACATGACATAAAAAACCAAACTCATTCATGAAAACGCTGGTCTATTACGCTTGTAGTTGTCACAACCTCTACAGTTTACTTTAATAGCAATAAATATACTGGTGCCAATGTTATGTTGCCACCTATTGCCGTGTTACGCTAAGAGCTTCAACACTGCAGCAATGTGAATGCTAGGATAATGTAAAGCGGGTGATTGGCTGTTATTCACTTCTATCAATGGCCACACTGAGCCGGAGTTAAATTTACCAATTATATTTGCCTGTTTATCTCTATTGAAGAATGCATGGTGGCAAGTTCAGCACATACATTTGCAAAAACACTTTCCTTTAATGGTTATTAATGCACAATTGATGGAATAATGAGTACAGGAGGAAATGCTGGTGTGATAGTGGATATGTCACACAGGTAGTAATGACGCACTAATGTGTGTATGCGTGACAGAGTGTGAGTGGAAAGTCAAACACAAAAATAGCACAAAAGACGGACTTGGACCTGCTATCATCTTATGAAGTCTAACTTTTCACGATGATTTGAAACCTTAAAAGCAGAACCAGCATATTTAAACATGGAAAGGGCTGATAATGTTGCTTGGCACCAGAACACTTTGAAGTGGATGCTGAAGGAGGAGGTCAGTAGGCATGTGGAAGTGCAAAAGAGAGCATGTATGAATAGAAATGGAAAAAAAATTAACCATGGAAATTAAACAAACACAAATTAAGCTTAATCAGAAGGAAAGAAAAACACTAATAAAAGCTGCAGCCTCACAGCGAGCCGCCACTTCCTCTCTCTCACTACTTCAATGAATGGCGTTTTACTTCCCTAACCTCATTTAATTGGAACCTACCACCTGCTATGGTAAGTATAGGGTGAGCTAAACAGAAATCAATCATCAAAATCATAAAACATAATAAACTGGTGTAATATTTCACAGTTATTGCTGACAATCACACTTAAAAATAGGTATACACACAAACACTGATGAGCACAGAATTTAATGTCATTTATTTACGCTCCTACATCTTAACAGTGCCCAGCCCCTCACTGCTTTGAGGGCATGATGATGCAAACCTGTTTCACTATCCCTGACTGAGCAGCTGATGTGCAACATCACAGGCAGAACAACACCACAAAAAAAATATCACACACACGGTAGGGTGGACCCCTTTCAACAGATCAGAACCCTGTGAAACCTAAATAAAACAAACAAATGAAACAAGCTTGTGTTATTTATTTGCCCTGATTGAGAATTTACCAGATTAACTGAAACATTGGACTGAGATTAATAATTCGACAAAAAAAAAACAACAAATAAAAAAAACCTGTCAGTGTTGGGATATAAGGCCCAGTGAAAAGAGAGGAGAGCAACCTAGTATAAATGGAAAATCCAGTCATTTGCTTTTACCAACACATAACAGCTGACGGTATACAGCAACAGTCAGATAGTGATCAAATGGCTCCACAAGAAAGCCTAATGCAAACGACGTGACAACAGCTGGGTAAGAAAGTTTGGCACAAAGGTGCAGATAGAAAAACATGTCCTCTGTTGAAAGTTGTGGCAGAGAAAAATCTCGCAACATAATCACATTGCAAAGTAAAGTGTCTCTGACAGGGCACGCGCTGCCTTTCACAGGCATTATTCTAAGCCTGAGGTCTTATATTCTGCGAGACAAGCTCAGCTTTGCATTATGAAATGTAAAAAGCTCGGTGTGCGCGAGGGAAGAGGAGCCAGATATAGTAGAAATGGCTACGCACTCTGATTCTGGCAGCAGCATCACCTCGTCAGCAAGGCAACACAACTACAGAGCCTTAAGGGCACTCAATACCATCAATGGTCTATTTGTGTATCCATAGAGTAGAATGGGCATGATCTCTTGCATTGATCCTTTTTAGTCTAAATATTTTTAGAAAGTCATCGATTATATCGGCTGGTATGTTCTGGGAAGCATTAACAATGAAATGTGACAGTGTCTGAGTGCTTATGCATTATTGAAAATATATAAGAAATGTCCGTGTTTCAGTCTGCAGTATGAGGCTAAACAGTTACAGCTGAATAAATGAGTTTTTGCCACATAAAATGCTCTGAAAAAAACAAACAAACCCTGACCCTGTGTTCATCTGCCTCCCGTGCATGCATTCTTATAGAATCTCTCTAGAATATACCTGTACATGTGTAATTTGCAAGGTTAAAATTGTGGCAAGTTTCTCCGATTGGCTGTTTGTTTCAGTGGCGAAGGCCCACTGGTTCTATAGGTAGTGTCACAGCAGCAAGCCAAATCACAAAGCCAGCACACACACTGAGCCCATATTTCTACACACCGCGATAGCTGCCCAACACGGAGAGAATAAACACAGACAGTAGGTTTAAACAATCTTGCTTGCACTGTACACAATGAAACCATGCAGACAAATATGAATAAACACACACACACACACACACACACACACACACACACACACACACACAAACAAACAATACCCTCAAGTTTTTCCAAATACTGTAAACGGATGCTTTAAGAAATTGATCTCTCTGTGCGGTTAATCTATTCTTGCCTTCTTAATGAAACTATTGCAAATTACCACTAGCCAACATTAAAATGCATAAATAATGGATTCACTTCTAGAATCCACCAAAGAGGCAATGCTCAGGTTCTAATTGCACAGATTTAACTGATAGCATAGCATGCGCTGTGTGTAATCTTTCTGGAAAATTGCTGGGTGCCGATTTAGCAGATATCCTGGGAGATATGCATTGCCACGGCTAATCGTACTGCAGGCGAGTTTTGTACCTAAAATCAAAGTGGTTCATATTCAATGAGTTTTCAAACATCAAAGTATTTACTTTGAAGGGGGAAAAAAGTCCCTTTTAATCACAGGGCTCCTCAAACTCTTATATAAAGCTAATGGGCCAAGTGTTAATACAAAATTAAAAATGAACACCATATTTTTAACTTCCTGATGCAGAATGTATATATCTCAAAAATTAAGGCCATACAACTGTCATTAACAGCCACAGTTATGCATTCATAAGATAGACGCAGTAAAAACCAGGCATATAGTATAATGCAACACAGAACAATGGCTCTAACACATAAATATTACATTGTTTTGTCCAGGCTTTAAACTGTTTATTGCGGCACACTGCAATTCATTGTTTGATTATGCCTCAATGACCAGAAGCCATTTGTGTGACAAAATACTATTAATATGCTTATGAAGGGCCAAAAGGGATCAACAAATTTGAATAACATCCCCTAAAACTAATGTATTCAGGATCTTTGAAGTGTGCTAGCTATACAAAGCTGTTTAGATAAGGATTTTTCTAAGTCCAGGACAGAATATTTCTAATGCTTGCTCTGTTGCTTCTTCTCCTGAGTCTACTTCCTTCATCAATATACCAAAGATAATTCTATCCTTACACTTCTGCCCTGGTAAAAATGTAGCCAGTATTAAATGGTTTGACAGCGCACAAAGGCTATTTAGTCTTGTCCTGCTGAAACAAGCCCATGGTTTCAGCATTTCTTTAACATGTTGAATGAGACAATAGAGACTGATGAGGGTACACTTTTGTATTATCTGTGTCCAAAAATATATATAATAATATATATATATATATATATGTATATTCACAAGCAGTTCTCATGGCTTCACACGATGGGTATTATGTGGGCAGGATGACGGTCTGGTAAATAACACATCATGCAGATGTCCAGAACTTAAAAGAAACTACAAATCTTTAAATTGAATCACAATCCTGAATTACCACTGCCACTGAATCTGTATGTTTTTGGCAGTAAAGCTCCCTGTCCTTGGTCACTTACAGCTTTTTCAACTCAGCTATAATACACAGTGCGTTACTTTCTTGTTAAAAGCCAATTAAAAGACGGTAAAAGCCACTGAAACTATCATAATCTGATAACATTGTCTTAAATAACAGGTGCCTGAGCTGTTAACCAGTGCTTTTATTGGTTAGTTTTGTACTGAACAGAACTAGACAGCTTGGACTAACAACAGACCTGAAAACAGTCAGTGAATCAGCGTTGAACATAGCAGCAGTATGAATGGTGACACGATCACTATAACACTGATGCGAAGGGAAAAAAGTGAACCAGTCTTTGAACTCAACAACTGAGCAAAACGATGTTATTTTTTACCTCTAATTAGAACCGGAGGAATCTGTATTATCAGTGTCACACCCTCCAGTATCATCGACATTGTTCTGCTGAATGCAAGGTAACACCAGTGTCGATTTCATTTTTTCTTGGTCAGTTGTCACACAGAACACACCAACAATCACAGAGAGTGCTATTCAAACACACAAATGTAATATAGTCTAAAAATGCAATCAGTTCACTTCTCCACCAGGTGTGTCTGGGGGCAGACTGAGGCAGCTGATCACTTCTAGCTCTTACCGGCCATTTAAAAGCAGTGAGGGGTCGGGAGTCAGGGCAGTATTAAAACAGAGCAGTTAATATAATAGGTTGTTCAAAAATTGTAAATAACTGCAACCATTAGAGGTCTTTAAGCATAAATTTGCACAAAATGTAAGTCTGATTGGCCCAATAAAATGCAAGATTAGCTGTGAACAGATACATGCATGAACAGGCACATGCATGACCAAACACATGCTTCTCTCCAGGCTTCTGAGTGACAAAGATAATTAGACAGTTTAATTTCATGGAGACTCAATGTACAAATAAACCCAACTTTTTGAGCTGTAATCCAAGGAAAGGATATGAAAAATAAACAGCTGTAAAATTTGGAAGTCGTGCACTACACACGAAGATGCAGCACTAGATACAGGCCATGCATATGTCAATAACTTTGAATTAGCTCCTACAGTGCCGCCTGGTTATGGCTGCAAACCTCATCTCAGATCTGTGTCGGAGAAATCACTTCTCCACCTCTTCTCATGCACTTGCGTCAGTTCTCCCTCGTTAGTTTTCTGATGGACTGCACCCTAACCGTGCCAGGCACGCACACTTGTGCAGATACATCTACACGCACGCTATAAAAGCGTCATGCGACGCTCAGACGTGACACGATTAAGGTGCACATTTGCCACACACGTACACATGCACAGACAAACTGCGAGACATCTTCTTAATGTGAACACAATTTTAGTGAGGGGTAATGATTTCATCATGCCATCGTAGCAGCTCATTGGAATGCCTGTAAGATCCCAATCCATTTGCAGTGATGAACCCCAAAAGCGTGTATGTATGCACAAGCATCCACACACACAGACGCGCGCGCGCGCACACACACACACACACACACACACACACACACACACACACTTCTCTTTATATATCAAGAATGTCATTTGTGAGCAGTATCATGTGAGAGGAAGTCTGGCAGCCTGATTCATAGCCAGATATTCATGAGGATCGTTTTAGTAGACAACGATGATCCACCAGCCAACCTACACACACACACAGACACACACACGCACGCATGCATGCTCACGCACCCAGGAGAGGCACAGTGTACATCTCTGAGCAGACCATCAGTGGTTGTAAAACTGTAGAGTCGTAATGTTCCCCAGCCTTGGGGGCTTATTAGGAGGCATAAAAGCTGCATGCTACCTTCATTCATATTCTCCATAAACACCCTGCCACATCTCAGCTTTTTGTTGCTGCTTTCCGACACTGGGCAGTTGGAAAATATAAGTCGCTGCGCCACTATTTTGTGCTGCATGATTGATTTGCAAAATAGGCCTGTACTGGAAATGTATCTGAATAAGGCTAGGATTTGCCTCTGTGTGTAAGTGCAAATTGCAGTGTCAGATCTCCGCGTGGATGTTGTTTGTCAGGCGTAAACTCAGCATGGCGGCAATTTTTATTCCTCTCTTTACACCTATGTCTGTATAATCTGCAAAAATAGGAGCTGGCGTTGATTATAGTTGAGGAGAGAGAAAGGACTGGGCAAACTGACGTTTCCAACTTAGAAATTCTGGTGAATAAAGAAAGCACATTGTGCCTGAGACAGTGTGAGTTATAAGAATAGAATTATTCATTCCCTTACAATGTGCAAAAGTTCAGTACGCAAGAAATCCACTGCAGCTCAAGTGCAGACAATTACAGGGGCCAGTGTGCCGTTGTGAGAATCTGATTTTGAGAGAGTATTATCTGGGTTTGAAAACAAGGACAGGCCACTGAGATCACACCTCCTCTTTGCTGTGTGCGGTACGGCCGTATTGAAGGCAGCCTGAATCACAGCTATAGCCTCTTTTCCCAATTCATATCAAGTGGTTGGTTCAACTTAGAACTAGGTCGCTTGCATAACATGACAGGCGGAGGGAAGGTAGGGAAGTTAGTTTGTGTATGTGGGTGTGTTTTGGGTGCATAATGCGAGCAAGATCCCGGGAAAGAAATAGGAAAATAAAACAAGTGTATGAAAAATAGCAGCATGGAGTAAAAAATAGGGAGAGTGGGTGGAGAAAAAGTGAGTCTATTGAGAAGGGAATGAGCTACTCTGAAGCTACAAGTCATTTGGCTGCCCCTCCCCTTCAACGCTGTCCCCCGTCTCCCTCCTTGTCCTCGCTGCACAGGAACATCTGGCTTTAAAGCAGCCCAATAAAAAGAGCCACTGGGAGGCGAGGAGTGAGCGAGAGAAAAAGGTGTGAGAGAATGTGTGAAGGATAGATAAGATAGCGGAGAGATGCAGCGATACAGAGGCGGCGGAAAAGACAGTGAGACTGTGTAAGAGAGTGCTCGGGGGCTGTCATAACTGCAGAACCGGGCCCCTTCAAATGACATCCTTCACCAAATCATATTTCACACGTGGCTACAAAGGCCACACCACATTTAGAGCACTCTATCCCCTGCAGGGATGGCAACGGCACTCTGGGTTCTGATTCTCCTCCTTACCGAAAAATAGCCACTTGCTAACCGTGTGTCTACATTTACAGTGTGTAATAAAAGACATTGACAGGCTACAATGACTTTTGCATGTGGGTACTGTCACTAATTCAAAAGGAACTGCATTTGCATGTATATCAAAAGGTGACAGAAAGGTTTGAAAGTCTGAACAGTCTGTGTTATACATACAGTGAGGACAAACCCATTTGAACTTAAAGTTTTACTTACTTTTTCCTTTGCAGAACTACAGCGTACTTCAGTGAAAAATCATTAAATGCAAGATAATTAGTTGCCTAAAAACTAAACATAGCTTTGTAAGTAAAGGGTCTTTTTTGTAACTCACTGACAGTTTTTTGCAGTCTTTTCAGCACTACATGATGGAACTTTCTCTCAAAATTCTCTCATTTTGATGAGCAATACTGTTCTCATCTTCCTTTAGCTGCAAGACCAAAATGCGTTGTAAAAAACATGAAGTCGAAGGCAGTGGCTAGGCTGAGCGGCTGACAGAATGACAGGTATTTTTGACAGCTACCTGTCAAGCAGGTGGAGTGTCGCACTCAAGTCACAGTGTGATCACTGTCATTTGCAATGATGAACAGGTTTATGTGAGGTTTTGTAGGTAAACCAAGCAGGCTGCTGTCAAGAATTCAAACTGATGTTAGGCCACCGATTCAATAATATTTCCAAGAAAACAACTGCTGTCGAAAATAAAGAATAATTGAGTCCAGATAAGCTTCAAAATAACAGATAAGAAGAAGACAGTATCCATGAACCTGCGGTAAGTACATGACATCTAGTCATTTTTTCTTCCCCAATTGCATCATGTGCTTGGAAATCCTTGAAATCCAACAGGCAGGAAGCAACAGATTTCATTTGCATTGGTGCTCTGCACCTCAACAATCCCTGCTCCCAAAGTAGGTCAGCACGAATCGGCGCCTCCGAAAATAATAACAAAAGGTGAGCCCCCTCGCTCTCTCAGGGG
>JAQQZW010000016.1:6734123-6744192 GCA_029814745.1 Zanclus cornutus | reverse complement strand
GCGTTTCAGGTTAGAGTGATCACTGCAAGAAAAACACAAGAGAGAGAATGACATGAAGATGGGGATGTTTTCACATTGTTTCATGACTTGAGTTGTACAGTCTGGTTTGACACAGTTGTTACGACTTATTTGACAAAAAAACCCATGCAAACATAAAGAAGCTGAAACGCACAGGAAAAGAAATGAACTGACATGGAGGGAACAATATATTAGGAGCCCTTTCTATATTCATTTAACAGTAAAGACTCACTTAATCACAGTCCAGAACTATGATTTTAATTCTGCTTTCTAAACATAGATGCAAATTAAGGATACAAATATTCACTTTACCGTTTTCAAGCATTTTAGATATGGCCCTTATATTTTGTTCACTCTGTAAATATGTAGCTGCATTACTTAAGTCTGTTATATTTCTCAGATATGTACTTTTCCTACCTTCTGCCAGCAACCAGGCATTGGTAATCCATCTGGGCCCTGTTCAGAGGAGAGTAGCAGGGAAGAAAGAAACACTATGAAGACTGACAAGAATGGAAGTTGCTGTCAACAGATGCAGTTTACACAATGTCTTGAAGTGTTTTAAAAAAGTGGATTTTAACTCACAAGAACACATAACAAATGTCAAATGCATTCATTTTAATAAGCTCACATCACATGTGGTAGATAGCACAGACAAAATCTCTCATTCTGCCTGCGTCAAGGTTTCTTCATTGAAAGTTTTGACGCAGATAAACCGCCAAATTCAGTAAAATCGAACCTTGCACCAAACCAGAAGCAAATGAGGCATTTCGTGCATCAGAAAACTTCATATATCCACATGAATTATATTATTTCTTCACTTGGTGATCACAAACTTCTCTCTGTTTGCTGAATTAGTTTGTTTCATGTGAAGCTGTTGACTTGTGAAAAGTGTTTGCGTAACTATGTGCATGTTGTTTTTCAATGTAATGCTGTAGTGTCTGGTTTAGGGAAGGAAATGTCAGAAAGCAAACTTCTGCAAACTTCCTTGAATTATTGCAGTTCTTCAAAAGGATCTTTATGTAACAGGAACTTAACCTGCAGAAGCTACTGTACCATCCTGGAGCTAAAAAAAACGTGAATATAACTGTGTTTGTTTACATACTTCTACATGGCATGCATGCATCATTAATAACGTTCTTTCTCTTGCCTTTCTTTCGACTGGTCCTCTGAGTGTTATAATAAATTCATACAAAATATTACATCTAATGACAACTGCAAGAGTGTATTCTCAGTCATGCACATAATACACAGCAAAATACACAGTTGATCATGCACATCAAAATGTTGATGGTTCTGCTCTCTGATTTTATTATAGTTGCCAAACTGCTGAGGTTTAACACACTATAAAAAAATCAGGGAGTTTGTCTGAAAATAAAGTGATCACAGCTGGTTGGAGTTCATGAGTGTAGATGTAACTTAATGAGATGACATTTGTGATATATAAATATTGTCTTGTAACTTGTTTACACACAGTAAGCCTATATACTCACTATGGCCTTTTAATAAAAACAGTTCTAACGTGTCTACCTGCAGTATTAGAACTTCCATGCATATAACAGCATTGTTTCAGGAGCAAAAAGCATCATAAAAAGCATGAAAAATAATCTTTCATTTTCCTCATCTTGCATAGGTCTGGAGCAGGAACCGGTTCATCTGTTGTTTTTACTCTTTGTGTCATGGTCTGGCCCAATTGGTACAAATACAGGAAGGGGAGAAGGGGAGTTAACAGAGCAGAGGAGGGGTCCATGTGCCCCTAAGCAAGGGACATCAGTAAAGGAGTCTGTGTTAGCATCAGGTTAAAAAGGAAACTGGGTCCATGGAGGTTCAGCTGGAATGAAACAGGACTTCAGCAGAATTTTTCTTCCAGTTTTAATCAAGGGAATGGAAGGATTCAGTTAGAGGGACTGATTTAAGTATCAAGTACATCAATAATCATAGGTTTATTTTGCATATCTCACTTATAATGATATGTATTAGCTAAAAGAGGCTGCTTGCGGTCAGAAAGTTAGTAAAATATATGCTGGTGCATGTTGTTTTTTTAAAAATTAATACATGGAAAATGTAGTTAGGATTACAATGTGGTGTGTTCATGATTGTCAGGCTCTCAAGTCATGCATGGTTTGCTTTTAGTGGTGACCGAAGGTGAGCGGCATGCGTGGGTAAGAGGTGGAGGAAAAAGAGAAATACTGTACCAATTGGCATGGGGCATCCAGCCCGTCCAGACCTGGCTGCCCTGGTTCCCCCTTTTCACCCTTAAATCCCCGGAAACCCTGTTTGCAAAGATGACCTAGGAGTGTTACTGGGAGAGAGGTGGACAACCCTCGACCCCTGCGTCCGTCCACTACGACGGACGCAAGGTGGGAGAGGGCGAAGGAGGAGCTGCCCTGTGAGCTTGCTGATACCACAGTCCAGTCAAAATGATATGTTTTCGGCATTTAATGGCATGTTTTTGCATCTGAATTGCAGACTAATAGAAGAGTGACAGACTCTGTGTTTCAGGTTGCTATGGTGTGCTGGAAGCTGTGTATCTGTTTAGCCACAGGGCGCTCATCCTTGTTTGGGACAACTGCTCTACACAGCTGGGAGGCGATTTCCAGCTCACAGTTGGGACATACCAATGGGCAGGGTGCATCTAATCCAGGGGCACCCTGTTCTCCTTTCTCGCCCTTAGGCCCTTTTTTGCCCTTCTTTCCCTTCTCCCCCTGTGGATACAACGATTTGGTCACGTTAACATCATTTTTTGAACATCTGGGACAGCACTTCTATTAGGAAGGGAGTTATTAAAGAGGGAGGCTGTGGCCCACAAAGAAGTAAGAGACATGGTCAATGTTAGATAGGAAGGGATATCAGACAGTATTGGGGATTCTAAAAACATTTCTCAGGACAGGAGGACAAAAAAGGGGAATAGTACAGCAGGAAGGAGTAAAAACAGAGCTGGTCTCCAAAAAGGGTGTCAAGGGCACAAAGGATGAGAAAGAGTAGCAGGGAAAAAACCTCCAGAGGCATAGAGTTAAATCTCCTACACACTGAAAACATTCAAACTGTATCCCTTCACATTTGGGTTAGTCTGCTTATATCAGTATTATATATCAGTGCATGCATGATTCATGATATCATGATATTAGTCATATTGCAATCTAAAGTTGATATTAAAGAAGCTTGAAGTTATGTCAGAAGTACCTTTTTTTGTACTAAAGTTCACAAATGTAATATCACAGGTACATTTCATGCCACTTATGAGGTGAATTGTGCAGCTTTAATGGCATGAATTAACAGATAATTTGCATTGTGTGAATGCAAAAAAAAATCCTCAGTCCTTGTAACACAATTAAAGTTGCTATTGTAGCACCCGTTTACGCAGATTTTATATCGCCATTCACATTCTGTCCATATTCTTACACATTCAGTGTTAACTGTTGTAGCTTACTATCTGGAAGAAAAGCAGCACTAGGATTTATTCTGTGTTGGAAAATGGTTGGTAAATACAAAAAATTTGAGCACGCCAAATGCAAAGTATGTTTGTCTTTATGTACCAAAGAATGGGATACAGTTTCTAAAAGACATAAAACATCTAAGAAACAGATTATGTGTTAGTAAGTTTAAAACATACAGATTAGGCATTGAAAGATATAAACTACTGTACACACAAGCAAGGACGAGTTATCAACAGGCTCGAGAACTCATGGAGGTGAAATGTTTTAAGTGTGTTCATGCGAGGAAACGACAGAAATGAAACAAATGTGAATCTTAAGAGCCTGTTGTCAATGGACTCGTTTGATCTGACACGTTGAAATCACTTCTTTGATGCCTCAGAATGAGATTTGACTTGTGATTTGGAGAAATTAGATGACAAATCATTCAAAGGTGAAGAACAAAAACTGGATCGAGAGGACTGGGAATGATATTTTATGCAAAGGCGACTTTACACCGTATGGAGTAATTATCCCATTTTTAGTAAAATTCTGGTTGATGAGTTCATCTCTCAAGAAAGTTGAAATGCTACAAAACTGACTTAAATTAGCATGTTAAGCATATCTGTAACAATATAAGAAATTCATCAGGGAGAATATATTTAAATTCAAAATCCATTTAACCACTCTTGTCCATCCAACTACTATAGACACTATCTTTAAACAGTGAATTTATGGTTAAAAGAAAAAAAACTTAGCGTAGAAGTAGCTTCACTTAATACCTTAAAACAGTATATTTCCTATCACTGTCCATTGACATCAGTCCTCTGTTATGTTAAGGGGTTAATTAACATGTCAAAATATCCTCTCTACATCTACCTTTTCTCCTCTTTCACCAACGTCGCCCTTCTCTCCCCTTAAGCCTGGCAACCCCTGTGAAAGTACAACTCCACTTAATAAGTCTTTACTGTGCAAATACAAGAAATTTGTCCTGATAAGCTGAAAGACACACATCAGGATCAAACTGAATCTGAGAGGGTGAACACATAAATAAAGGAGAGACCAAGAGAAAGTGAAGGGATGTGCAATAAGAGGAAAATCTTACTGCCACTTTGCTGTACAAGATTCTATTTTATCAATATGGAGCCGCCTTTTCAAGATAGAAAAACTTAATACAAAGAGAGAAGCAGTAATTTCTCAGAATCGTATGCAATAATTTATCATTTAAAACCAAGCTTAATGTATTTTGACAAATCCATTGAATCTTGAGTGCGGACAAACCACATCACTAATAAGTAATTAGCACCACGTAATATACACAGAGAAAACACTTGTCTCTTCTGTACTTTATGAATATGTTGGATATGAAATGCAAAAGCACCAGTGCTGGGATAATGAAATTTATGGTTTGTACATTTCACGTACTGAATCTGCTGTATTGTGGAAATGAAACTCATGCCAACTTTAGCTGTACAGAATGTACTCCTAGGTTACCTGTAATATTTGGTATGTATTCGATGACTTATGGGATAAGACTCTTTTACATAATGGTACCAATAAACTGGGGAATACATGTGAAACTTGTGGGATGGAGTTAAACTGATAAATTGAGCTGCTGCAAAAAATGAGTTGTTCTTGTAGGTTGGGTTTCTTTATGTATGTGAAGTGGTGCTCCACACATGCAGCTAATTCATTAATACTTTATGTCATATCTCATTTGCTTGTTTTCTTATAATAAAAATATATGTCAATGCAATTCATTCTACGGAGTTGGTCCTGTCCCCTTTTATGATTCTACCTCTATATTTAAAAGTTTTTTGGTCAAACAACCCTGTGCTGGAAGATGCAATTTGATGCAGTATTACATCTCTAACTCTGAGAGAGAGAAAACTGTGCAAAAAAAGTCTACGAGACTTACATCCAAGCCTGGTGTTCCAGCAGCTCCCTGCAAATAAAAAAACATTAAATGCTTTCAGTGATAGCCTGCAGAAATATACAGATCATACCTTGTTCAATAAATGGGAAGAAATGTAAGTTAATGTAAACTTAATTCTCAGCTCATTATTGCCCTTCTCAGCCCCCAAATGGACAACATGACATGATAATACTGGGCATAAGTTGCAATTTTCAATAGAACACTATACGAAACACCCAAAATTTCAGTGTGTCACCAAGAACAAAAACAAGAACTTCTCAAAACCACAATACGAGAGCATCTCCAACCAAAGACAGCATGATGATGTTTGCAAGGTTTAATGTTAATCACTTACACTTGGTTCATTGGTCCCATAATGAGGCTTTTAAAGTCTGTTTTCATGAATATGCACAGAAGTGCAAATGCACAAGCTCACTAAAGGTTGCTGCCAACTTATCTTTATTCTTCCCTGAATAAAGCTCATGTTTCTTCTACATGATACTGTTCTCATTATACTTACAGGTAGTCCATACGGTCCCCTTGGTCCTGGCTCGCCTTGTGCTCCCTTCTCGCCCTGATACACATGAATCAGTGTTGAAATCACAATAATCATACAGTACACGCTCACTTTAAAATGAGCCAATGCTTAAAACGCCTAAAACGAAAGTTTAAATGTACACTATCACCAATCAGGTTTTAAAAAAATTAAATGATGTTCTTACTATGTCACCCTTCGGCCCAGCTGGACCAGCTGGACCCGAAGGCCCGTCCATGCCCTGCAAAGAGCAATGTTGTTGTGGTGAGTTCACATCATCAGAGTGCAGCAGGTATTTCAAAATAAAGTTTTGGTTTTCCAAGCAAATAACAGATGAAAAGCAAAAATCATGTTCGGCATCCACATTTGTACAATAGTCCCATCTGGTCTGACCTACAACCAGCACACAGAGCTGCTGCTAGTACACGTGCATTGGCCACAAAGGACATTTACAACACTGCTGCTGACACAGTTAATGTATGAGTGTGTGTTAATGCTGAGTTAATGCAACACGGGACAAAGCAAGAGCCTTGAAATACCTGCTGTGACAGCCTTCTGTATGATCGCTATCCTGAGAATTAAACTCAGTGTGGCTTTATTCAACTCAAGAGACCTAGCTAAGATGTAAACATCCAACAGAAGCTCAAATAACATTCTTTTCAGTCACAATGAATTACAATAAAATGGGGTGATGGTGGTAAAGAATTTGAGGAAAAGGGGGACTGTATGGAGGGTGAGAGGGAGAAAAGGAGTTGGGTGGTGAAGCCTCTTGGTCACATGACACTCACCCTAATTCCGGGCTTGCCGTCTAAGCCGGAGGCTCCCTGTGTGGTTATGGAGGTATGAGTGACATGAACAAGGCGGGATTAGTACCAGATGAACACTGTTATTAGGACAGGTTGATGGCAGGGTTTACAACAACTAAATTACACTGTGTGTTACAGGGAGGTCGCAAAATAGTCAGCCCAGGCAAATGAAAATGAGGACAGAAAATGGGGAAGGCCTGCACATACGTGCACACACACACACACACACGCACACAGACACACACACACACACACAAATGTGTGCACTAACGTACAGCAAAAAAATCAAATGGGGCTAAAACAGAAATGAGAGATTTCTATGAATTTCTAAGGAAATAAAGGACAGGGCTCTGTGGGGGGAGATATCTCATGGTGCAAGACTGTACTCACAGGGAGACCCAGTGGTCCACGGTCCCCTTTGTGTCCTGGTTCCCCTCTCATACCCTTCACACCGTGCAAACCAGGTTCCCCCTAATAAGAGAACACAAAGGAAACAAGGGAAGGAGGTGAACATGACACAGTTTCTGTACCTGCAGTTGCACCTGTTTCTTTTGTGTCCTCCTGCCTGTCTAGAAAATACCTTCTCCTAACATCATTCTAGCATATCATCAACATTTTTGTGTCTTGCATTAAATAGATTCCCCCTTTACATCTTTGCTTCTTCATCTGCTTACCTTACATTTACAGCTGCTTTGTGTCTGTAAACCACTGTGAACACCTGTAACTATTATCTTCTGTCGACAGCAATAAAGCCTAATGTCCACTATGTTTGCATCTGGATCCTCCTCATGATTTCTGAGCTCGGGTGGCTTGTTAAACAAAATCAAATGCTGCTTTGATGAAAAAAACATATCTAAAGACTGATTAAAACGTCATGAATAGCCAATGCTGCAGTCATTCCATCAGTTTCTACAAAAAATAGTGACAATCAGTGATAGAATGTAAAATCTATCAGCTTGTTCTTTCTATGATAAATAAAGTTTCATTGTACAATCGACTTAATTGAGAATGCACATCTGTTTATACAAATACACGATTATTTAATGGGAGGTTCAAATAACTGTTTTTACACCAATATTTACATAGTTACAAAGTATTTTGTACAATCAGACATGAATCTCATCGAAGATCAATGATAAGAAGAACCAATAAAAATGTCTGGGTTTTATGATAGTCATAATGACATAATTATGATTTGTTATCATACAATGAGGTGGCTGCACTTTTACTTTTTTATTGAGACTTACCTTTGGTCCAGGGAAACCATGAGGGCCCTGAAAACATGAAAACAATATTAGTCTGTAGCTGGTCTCATATCCACTATCTTTACTTATTATTTTATGGTTGGAAACCAAACTCTTTTAAAATCTTCCATCTCTAATCTTTTCTTCTACACCTTCATGTCCAAATCACAGTTAAAGAAAAGAATGGGACAATTTAAACAAGTTCAGCACTTTGAAATTTCCCACAGTCACGTATTGCCGTGTCAGCCCTTTGTTTTACTTGTCACATGTTCCTAAGTGACTACACAAACAAGCACTGCTGTGGAATTACACAAGAGGAAAAACTGGTACACTGAGCTACAAATACTCAGCTTGAAGATGCCATCATAAACTGACAGCACCGGTTTGTTTGCTCAAAGGTCTTTTAGCCATTAAGCCCCTTAAGGAGTGAGAATGCTGTCAGACGTTTTCTTCCAATATGTGGGGGCATGACTTGCATGTTTAACCATAGTTTGGATTTGTTGTGAGTGTAAACCACAGGGCTATTTAATGCTTTGTGTAGTTACTGTGATTAATTCATGTGTAATCACGATTTTAATTTTTTTCTACAAACAAAGAATTTAAACCACCAGACTGCAAATTGGTTGGACTTGTTTCCTACAGGAAGGAGAAGGAATATGAGAGTTGACACATTATGCAGCACCTCAATACATTACAATGAATTATTGAGATTCTATATTTTGTGAGTATGGTTATAAATGCCATGTGATGATGAGATAAATTGAGTTTTGGGATGTTCAGTGACAATACTGTCCAATGATGAGACTTTCTAATAACACTCGCCATGGGTCCTGGGGGTCCATGGGGCCCTGGCGGTCCTGGAGGACCACTGATCTGCAAATATTAAATGTAGATATTTTGTCACAATCATATTTTGATGGCATTTCACATTAACAGTATCAAAGTCTACACTGAACAGCATTTTTAATGTAAGCACTAGGGTATGTTAATGGCAAGTCATGATAAAAGTCTTTAGTGTGACTTACTGAGGGACCTTGAGGACCAGGTAGACCTGAATCTCCCTTGTCCCCTTTTATCCCATTGACACCCTAAGGAACAAAACCTTCATAAGACATATGTAGTTCATATCTAATAAGGTTGAGCAGGTATCATGACCATAAACAAAGATTTTTCAGAGGCTTTCAGAGGAAAAAAGAAGGACTACATATGTAGATTCTTACAGGTAGGCCAGGTAAACCAGTTTCCCCTTTCTCCCCTGAAGCGCCATGCATTCCCATGTCTCCTTTGGAACCTTTGTAGCCCTGAGAGGGGAGGGGCAAAAATGTATGCATCAAGGGTTGAAAAGGAACTACTGTATATTAACTCTTCACACTGTTGATATTTATGAGAAAATCCTACATTAAGAGCTTCATTAATGTGAAGTAACTAAAGTGAAGTTATTTCTTTCTCCACTAATCAACTCAAAATTGAGCTAATCTATACATGATTATGTATAATGAACTCACTCTTTCACCATCGAGTCCAGGGAGACCAGGCATACCACGATCCCCCTGAAAGAAAAGATATGCCAACATTAAACAAACAAAACAGAAATACAGGTGTTACCTTTTTAATTTAGCAATTGTAGGACAGTAAAAATTTGTGATTTTAGTGGTTGAGGAAAGTCAACATGAGATTTGCACATGCAGGGAAAACATTTAGTGATGTAGATTGGATGGGAGACGTAAGAAAAAGTGCAGAAAATAGAATTTACCTTTATACCCTGTGGTCCCATTGGTCCAGGAGGTCCAGGAGGACCCTAAACACAAAGAGAGACACGCAAGGAAATTGAATTGGATTTGCACTCTACTGAAGGATTGATGGGATTGATCAATTTAACTTATGATTTCAACAGTGGAGCCGACCATTGCAGTGAAATGCCTTGCAAACAGCACAAGAAATGTTAGCAATCAGTTATGAACGATGATGCCCAACTGAAAGACACATGCCAAAGTCAAAAACATGTTAGCTATAGCATAATGGACAAGTAATTATTAGCATGGATAGATGAGAGAGTTACATACTTTGAGAATGCTCACATTGGAATCAAACCATGAATTTCATTCTACTCGTATGTGAAGCAATAATTTTTGGGAAGATGG
>JAQQZW010000016.1:6268896-6281249 GCA_029814745.1 Zanclus cornutus | reverse complement strand
ATCTAATAATTATCAAGATTTTTCAGCAAAGACGTTATCTGTGATAGACATCAGAGATGCTGGTGTCTTTAAAAAGTGTTTCAGGAGAGTTGTTTTGTTTTAAAATGTTCAGACTTGTACGCGTTATGACAGGAAACAAAGGGTTAATCACCTGCAATGTCAAGTACCTGAGCGACAAACATCAGTAGCCACAACTCCAACATATCGGCTCACATTCCCGGTATTTTTTGGTTGGGTCCTCTGTCCTTCCTCCTCCATAGACAATAGTATAATGTTGTACAAGGTGTTTGTATAGCTGTTACCTGTTACAGAATATTTTTACTGTACCACCACACTGTCCTCTTTACATGATCCTGACAGGGCTGCACAACCCTACCAAAGCAACACTTTTTTCGACCCAAGGCTAGAATTAATGAAATCCTAATTTGCATGAATTACCGTGACCTAAATGATAAATTAAACTGTAATTTCCATACATACCGTCCAGTAATCCCTGTTGGATTCTTCCTAAGCCTTTTCTGCAGGCCGAGCCAAGTCGTATTAAAGACCTGACAGAAACTAGCGAATCCAGCATCAGAAGGTGGTGGATCATGGTTAAGGCCCTGGGACAGACATGCATTTTGGGATAGCAGCTGGGGGAGGCTCAGGGGGGAGTACATCAGTCTTCTCCCAGGCTGAAAACAGGAGAAGTGCCCCCTGCATGTCTTCCCCCCGGCTTCAAATGTTGAGTATGCTTCTAAAGAGGAGCAGCAAAATCCGCTGGTGGATCGAACTGAAGATGTATCACCGCTTTAAGACTGACTGACTAATGAAGATGTCGGTTTTGGTTTTGTCTTGATTGTGCAGTCATGAACTACAAGGGATATGTCAAGCAGCGATCCACTTTGCATGACACACTCCACGCTCGGCCCACTGATACCTGCAGAAACGTGCTGAAGCGTCGTCTGTTTGAACTGTCCGGTCGCAGGTGATTTTTGTCAATATTGTTCCGTCGTCAGTCCCCACACAACAACTAGCAGACTGGATACCAGGCGCCACAGCTTGCATTCAAATGATTCACCAGCCTGTTAGTCAGAGAACTGTGAGTAGAATATAATGGGGTGAAATGACAGATGAAATCCTTCCCAGCTAGACGTAAAGAAAGCTTTGCCGCTTTGCTGGGCTGTCTCGCACGCAGCAAGCTTACCTTTCCGTGTATCATGCTGGGAACCTTGTCAAGAAGAACATTTCATTTAAAAAGGCGTGCACATAAATTTTCTCTTGTATCTCTCTATCTGCCTGCCTGTGTTGAGAGAGACTTCTCTCACAAGCTAACGAAAGCACACATACCATATACATTCATACATCAAAGATGCACCCGTAGTCTGCTCAGAGCTTTGGGTTTAATTAGGATGGTTTCCTGCTGGGCTTTGGAATATGGAGAGGAACAGACCAAGTGTCTCCATTCCTGCACACTCATATCATTATGTTTCGTGATTTATTTTTTAAAAATCTGTAAATGAAAATTCCAGCAGTGAGTGTAGCTGCAGATGTTGAGTAGGTGTGTGCAAAGACCATCTGATTAGCCTCAGCTTGTGTCTGACAAGATGCATGTGAATTTTAAATATGTTTGTCTACATGTATAGTCATTTGCACAAGTCCCTGAATGGATGTGAATGCAGCCATGTTTCTACGAAGCATTCTCTTTTTTGTATAAAACATACGTCCCTCTCTCTGCCTGTTTCTATGAAGCGTATGTCACTTATTCTGCCTGTTTCTATGAGGCATATGTCACTTATTCTGCCTGTTTCTATGATGCATAAGTCCTTTTACTCTGCCTGTTTCTATCAAGCATGAGTTCCTCTTTCTGCAAAGTGTATAGAAGTGTGTAGAATTCAAGAGAAATAATCTGTTAGAGTGGAGGCCGTGATGCAAACGGTAGATTACAAGAATAAGGCAGGTGATATTCTAGATTTTGTAATTCTTAATAAATTCCATTGAAGGCCAAACCCAACAATTAATTCTTCCTGCTAACACTGCTTCTTTCATATTAGCCAAAGCCTGTTACAGTTCATTCCTCTTTACTTTTCAGATTGTTATCCAAACACATCAATGAGCGTCAGCATTGCAAAGGATGTGTTACTTTATTAGCATAGGCTCTGGAGCTTATTGCAGGTCAATCTCACATACACTGTCCTACTGCAATGAATACTCAATAGATCATCAAATAAGTATTAATCCACAGCTGAAAATAGCACAAGCAAATGCCGTATTAATTCCTGTTTCAGCCACATTTTCTGAAAACTGCAAAGCACTTCTGTTTTAGAATTTTTTTTTGTTCTTTTAATGAAACTGTATTTGTGACCTTTTCTCCAAGATGTCTTAATTGGAACCAGTGGTCTTGGGGATGAGTGCCACAGATGAAGTAGGGACACTATGGTTTTGGTCTTTTAATGTAATTTGCCTAAAAATGAGAACAATATATAATAACACCAGTCCTATCATTTAACAGTGAAATTAGCGATTTAAAGAAACATTTTTTTCGTGCTTTAGATTAATGTCTTTGCTTTTTCAAATTACAGAATGTGTAATTGCAGACTATTGTTGTGACTAAGTCTTTACAACTGAACTTGAGTTGGTTAGTCGGTTTCTTTCAGTGCTACTGAGGGTCATGAAAATGATCATGATTAATTACTTTGTGATATGAATTTAAGAGAAGTTTCCATGTTAAGACACGATTCCTTTCTTCCCAGTTTCTCTGTCTTTAGTCATTTTTGTCCTCTTAAATCATACTTCTGTGTCTTCAGTTACTCCTCTTTTCCACATCATGTCTTTACAAAGCAAAGTTTTCTCTAGTTATCTATAGTGAGGCTGAATAGAGTTACCTCTTGACCTTTTTGCTCTCTCTCTGTTTTCTTTCCCTGACCATCTTCCTCCCTGTTAACTTGTGTCCTCATGTTTCCCTCAATATTTCTTCTTTCCACTGCAATGCACCCCTCTACATTCTTCTCCTTTGTGTTGTATTAATTACATACCATTTTATATTCTCCCAGCTGTTCTCCCTCCTCACTGTTGCCTCCATTTTATTCTGTCACACCTCATATTTCACACTTATATCATCTGTCCAAGGTCTGTGACTCGTAGGCTTGTGTCATTGTGTGTATGTATGTGTATCCTTGTGTTGTGTGTTTTTTTTTTTTTTCTTTGATAACAGATGTGTTCTTGTTTTGTTCATGTGTTATATGTGTGCTTCTTGTTGGACATTTTTCACTGGTGCCACATTTGCAGGGTTGCTGACGCTTTTTTTTTAACAACATTTGTGCTTATGTGTGTGAAAGCACAAATCTGTGATTGTGTGTGTGCGGGGGGCTTATTTATCTGGCTTCCCCCTCTCTTTTTCTCTCTATTTGTGACTTCCACTGTGTAATTTTCCGAATGAGAGAACTTGGATTGCATTTTATCAGGCCTATATGGGCTTTTGCATTTTTTGGTTTGTGCCTGTGTGTGTGTGTGTGTCTGCTGGTGTGCATTTGCGTGTTTTGTTGAGTTGTTGTATGTATGGGTCTAAACATCATCCTTTAAATTAAATTCTTGATTTCAGTGGTATGGCCATCAAAGTGAGTCTAAGTGAGCTGTGGTGTACTTGATTTACAGGGCTGTGAATAATTGGTTATTTTTAAATGAAATTCTGAATGACTGATGCATTTTATTTTAAATCTTTTACTTAACTTGGTTTTTCCTAAATTTGATTGAATTATTAAAAAGCTCATCTTTCGGTTTTTAGAGGCAGGTGAATCCCCCAGTAACAAAATCCATTTAAAAAAAAAAAAAAAAATCAGGTTACGTTGCTGAGTTTGAAGATTAAATTACAAATTACACAGTTGGAAGTAGTAAATAAGTAATGAATGAATATGTGTTGAAAATAACCTTTCAGTCCCTTATATTGTAGGAGGTAAAGTAGATGATTACATCTGTAATAGATGATTCTTTTCAAGGTCACACAAATAACACATGAATGCTGTTACATGCTTGGTTTTTTTCTTCAAGATATAGCCGCCGGAATACACAGATAAGAGTGAGGCAGAGTGTAGATGCATGCTCACGTGTTGCGAAGGGTTGTGAGTGGTTAATCAGGGTTCATGTGAGCTTGTGGGACGAATTTACCCTTTAGCCTCTTCTTGCAATGCTTTGGATGCAATTCAAAGCAAAACCTGTGATTTGAGTGGCCTGCTTGAGAAAACTCCCTGCAATGTCGGTAGACTCAGGTCAGGTGTCTAAGCTTAATCAAGTTACAAGTTGAGAGGCAAGTCAAATGTAAACAGAGAGTTAATCGCATAGAACATAAGTCTTTACATCCCAAAAATTCCTTTAAAGGTCACACCTAGGGCAGTCAATGGATGGTGATAACACCTGCAGCCATGTGTGAGCTAATTACGAACACATTAATCAATTTATGCTAACGTTGAAATGATGACTCGATTTATCGATTGTCAAATCAACAAAAAAAAATGGTTGTCCAGGTATGACAATTGATTAATCTAGGGGTGGCGAGCCATTTGCCACAGAAGGCCAACAGTCTGCAGGGTTTTCACTCCAGCTCACCTCAGCAGGTCATTTCACTGAGCAGTTCCTACCTCTCTACTTAAAGGAGAGCTAATCAGCAGGTGGAGTCTTTGTCTGGAATGAAAACCTTCCAGTTTTCTCTCCATTACACACACTTTCAGGAATGCCCAGACCTGTCTGGCCTTGCAAATCCTATAAGGCAAAGTGATCCAAAACTTTCCCAGATGGGCATGACATTCCCAATTCCCACCACCAAAGACGCTGCTCACTGATAGATGTGGGAGTGTGGTTTAAATCTGTCATGAGATCTGTAGGGTAGAAACACACCTGTGCACGCATACCATACCCTCTCACAGGCCAATGGGGGCCAGCATGGGAAGAAAATCCTGTAAATTTCAGTTTTTCAGGCATTTTCACTTTCATAACTGCTCAGTAGAGTTTTTTTTGTTTTATTCAAAGGACCTGAAGACTGGAAGATAGCTGGTTCACTTCCAAAGCAGCTTGTAAAGTGGGCGCTAAAGCTCAGATGTTCTGTCTTATGTTAATTTTTTTATTTTTTTTTTTAATGTACCAACTCCTTTATTTGTGCCACAGAGAAAGCTTTGGATTCTGCATCTGCATAAGTACAAGCAGGAGTTAGAGGATAAAAGGGTCAGAGCTACATTGCCCAGGTTTTTGAAGACAAACAACACTGTTATTATTGTGTGATGTAAAAGTATTATTAAAAGTGAACTGAAACAAGTTAAAGCATGTACATCAGTTTAGCAATGCTAAACCTAACACAACTCTGGATGCGCTGGTACCGTAGGGCTTTAAGGCGATACTCATGAACCCTAATGTTTCTGGTTTAAGTCTGGCTTGGGACCTTTGTTGCATGTTACATATTCTCCTTATCTCTTATCCTCATTTGCTGTCTGTCTCTTCTCTCCAGTAGATGCATGAAAATGCCCCAAACACTATTTAAAAAACTCTTAACACCACTTAGGGGTGAGTGATATGTTACAATAATTAATATCAGTATTTTCAGACTGAACAACAATACACAATAGGTATCTTGATATTTTCTTATGAAGTGGGCCGAATGTTTAGCTCTAAGTCAAAGCCACGTTTGTAATGTCACAAGCGCTTTCGTTAAAATAGACTGATCAAAATAAAATGCGGATAGAGTTTCCTTTAATGTTTGAAAATATACAGTTGCAAAACTTGTAACTGAAGAATTATATAAATTACCATAAATAGCAATGCAATACTTTTAAATATATCTCTCTGCATCCCTATACCACTTAGCCCAAATTTTATGGTGATGTCAGATTTTTCTTTTTCTCCTTCCCAGAAAATGTATGTTTCAGAGTTTTATCTTTGTCAGTCTGTCAGGTTGAGTTAGTGGGTGAGTGGAGGATCTGGGTCATTAGCTTTCTGACACTTTGCACAGGCCGCTCTGTGTAATGCAGCCTAGACCTGTGTGTGTGGGCATGGGTACGTGGGTCCATCAGTCTAGACTGAACTGCATGGCTGATGGGCTGACTTGGTGACACGCCTCAAAGCACAAAGTGAGCAAGCTTCTAAGATTTTAAAAGTCTTTTGAACCACAAAGTCAATACCAGAAAGTTATGTCTGCAAAACTTTGAGAGTGGTCAAATACATCCAATTAATAGAACAAATACATCACTCAGTCAGTGTGTTTTTCTAAAACACATTTCAGCAGTTGGCAGGCATCCAACCAGTTTCTTGTCAGTCAAAGGAGTGTCTTTGCAACTAACTTCAACACCAACCTGTCTATTGTAATTTTTAGTGTAGCTATTCAAATTTAAAGCACCTCATTGGAGCCACACACCCATTTCCAGCCGTGCAATCTTCTACCATAGCTTTCCATAAGCTGGCCATCTGGCTACTGTATTATATTATTTTTTGATTCTCATAAATAAGTTAAGATTAACCAGTTGAAATACATTTACATTTTACAACCACTAGCTCCTGCTTCAAAACAACAGGGGCATAATGATAGAGAAACATGCCTATCTGCCTGTATCAGTCCCGCCACCACATGCTTATAGTGTGTGTGTGTGTGTGTGTGTGTGTGTGTGTGTGTGTGTGTGTGTGCGCTCTTCGTGTTTGTCTTATCTGAAGAAAATTCCACTGGAAACTTTGAGGTTTAACTTTCATGTTTGCTGAAGGTTCAGAAAAATGCATTGGTCTCATGGTAAAGTTGTTCTTTATACTACAAGTGTTGCTGGAAGGATGTGAAGCTGAAATCCAAAACCGTAACAGTAACATCTCGTGTTGTTTGGAGGTCGCTGAGCTTGTGTTCTCTCTCACTGTGAGATGCTGCCTCAGTGGAAAAGTCGCCCTCCTCTCTTTGCAGATGAGCACAAAACACACACCAGTGGGTGAGTGAAGAGGGAATGGGTTTAATTTGCCTTGCAGGCATCCCACAGGAGCTGTAAACAAAGATGTGTCTGCAGTCTTACCCACGAACAGCAAACGTCTGCATTCTCCATTTGTTAAATCCTCATTACCTCGCTGTAATTATGCTCCGTGCCAACCCTGCTGGGGCCACTAAAATGTGCCTCCAAACTTTATGCTCCAGCAGGTCTCCACTTAGCCAGCAGTAAAAATTTAAAGGTCCATTTAAATGTCTAATTATTCCCGATAACGCAGAGACTTTATTACTCTGTGCAGAAAACAAGCCTAACATTGTCTTTGATTGACCCAGATACTGTTGCTGTAGCTACTGAGTCATGCCACCATCCAAACATCAGATATTTAAAGCTGCATCTCAAAATTTGCACTTTGGTATCAGAAACTCTGTAGTAAGACAACAACAGACAACACAGCATGCGCCTGTGATCACTTCATATTAAACAAAACCAAAGGGACACAAAAAGGTAAAAGATATCCGATGTGGTTTGAGACTAAGAGTTCGCTCAGAGCTGGTGACAAGACAAGCTGGTTATCACCAGTGTGGTTCAATTCATGGTCTCCTGTGAGCCTGAAATATTTCCTGACACTTCCCTGCACAGTGTGTGAGGCTCTGCCCTGTTGCAGACTCGCTTTTTGGTTTACCACCATCATCAAACATGCAAAACTGTGCATTAAAGTAGCTCTAAAGTACTAAAATAAATGGCAGCTGCAAGCTTCAGATTGCAAAGCTGACATTGCAAATGCAGCCTCACAATAATTCAACAGGCAGCGGACTAAAAGTCAATTGTTTGCACTGAGATGATTTTTGAACATAAGGTTGTGAATAATAAACAAATCCAGGTGAGAGATCTGCTCCTTTTTTTAAAGCAGACATCATCAAAGGAGAGAAGGGAGTCTTCATCACCTCCACACCTTCTGTCACAGCAAGAGATCAACAGTAAGACAGCTCTCTAATTGGCTGTGTGAGGTAGACAGGTGGTTAGAAAACCAGGACTTATCAGTTTCACTTGCAGCTGCCTTACAAAGCAGAGAAAAAAGGCTCATAGCAGCATTGGCTTACTGTGACTTTAACAATGAAATTTAAACATAGAATAAATCCGGTTTAATCTTACATTATTTCACACCATTTGACCTTTGATCTTTTATGGCTTCACACCAGTTGATCAAAGAGGCTGCCAGAGGCGGTGCTCCATCACAGGTGTTTCTCTGCAGTTTTACTTGTCTTTAAAGGCGAATTGGATCAATAGCTTTGTTTTATCCCTCCTAATCTTCTTTATCAGAGCAGTTCTAATGGTTTAACATCACAGACTGATTTAAAGACCCGTTTAATTGGTTATTTATGCTGCGGTTTGCTGTGTCAAATCAGTGAGTGTCGATTAACTCATACCGGAAACTAAGAATGTTTTTTTTTCAACATAAAACCGGACATCTGCATTTGGCAGTTAATTACACGTGCTGTTGTTTCCATTTAAGACACGTTTGAAATGAGGTTTTCCTCTTTATTTCTAATCTGGAAACCTATTTTGTATGCTATTCTGCTCAACCTACTATTGATGCAAGACAATTCAAGTTCTGAAGGGGGGAACCTACCGTTTGATTTTAAATTTTCCTGTCACCTAATGTAATGATTGAATGTGACCTGAGGGCTATTACATAAGCATTTACACATTTACTCTGGTTTATAGAAGGTATGAAATTTTTGCTTTTCGACTAAAGGCTAATATATATTTCTTAGAAGAAGTGAAAAAACGCACAGATCTATAACTTTGAATCTTTCACCTGTTCTGTGTTTTTCTTTCTTTTTTCCTGTCCTATAAAAATATTTTTTTAATCCCAAATAGATGGGTACAGATCCCCAGACTGAAGATGAAGAGGAAGATTTTATTTTGAAAGTCCTATACGGATGTCGATTGAACTCATCCCTGCAGGTTTGATGGCGCTGTTTGAAGTGCGGGTCCCTCTTTACTTTCTCCGTCCAGAGCGCTCCACAGACAGTTTATCCCGCCAGTAAGAGGTTTACCTGCCCCGAAGCTGAGATCTGTGTCGGTGGACTTGACGACTAAACTACAGTGATTTTATTTCCATAAGATTGACGGAGCAACGTTTCATGTTGACGGTAATTATCACTATATTTCAGATTAATTTTTGAATTATTTTGTGGCACTACTTTTTCTCATGGGTTTAAACGTGGTCAGTGGTCGCTCGGCGGCCGCTGCCTCCCTGTTGAATAGACCGACTGTTTTCTATTGTGTGAAGAACAAAAAGCAGAGAAACTGACCGGTGTAACATTTTGTTTGTCAACATAATAGCCTCGGATAAGCAACACTGCGTGAGACACTCCCTTCGGTTTCAACATGCGCAACGTGCGCAGTTTGTCCGAGACAGAACTGTAGAGTGGAGGAAAGCTCATTTCTTATCTTTTTGTTCACGGAATAAACTTTATTCAGCTTTTCAGACAAACTTGAGTACGACATAAGGATTTTATGAAATATAAACTGTCGTGGTTTCAGGTAATATGAACGCGATGTTGGATTTTTTTGAGTGTGTCAGCCCATAAAGCGCTTCTGGTAGCTCAGTGACTTCAGCTGTGGAGTCTTGGCTGTATGAGAAGCTATATTTATTTATTGACAGTCATCATATCGCACAGTTTAGGCTACGATGGACAATCTCACCCAATCCAGGTTATGGTGATCTCATTTCTAAGCAGATTAAGTGTTACAGAAGCAGTCAGATATGGTGCGCCATGGCCGTTCCTGTGGGGGCATTCACCCAAAAAGGGAGGACAAGTCAGAGATGGGGAAATATTACACAATATGAAAACATAGCCAGTGACTCAGACTGGGAATAACTGCTACCTGCGGTGCTCCAGGAATAAACTCTTCCCTGTTGCCGAAGACAGGAGGTCGCATCCTCGGCGGGGCGCCAGTGTCCTGCTGCTCTCCGGCACAATGTAAATGTTCTGGCTGCACATTTATTATAGAACAACTACCACAAAAAAGAGCTATAAGAACTGAATATTATTAATTATCAAAAGCTGTAGGTACATTTCCTCGCTAGTCAACAGTGAACAGAGGTTTGTGAAGAAATTAGAGGGTCAATATTGAGCTTTTCATTCCAGCCAATCAGAGCCGCAGCTTCACGCATCCAAATTAGCGTGATTGGAAATAGCTGTGCTGTATCTGTGACTCTCTGTGGAGTAGACCAGAAAGAGTTTTGTTCCT
The DNA here is from genome assembly GCA_029814745.1 of Zanclus cornutus. Classification (NCBI taxonomy): domain Eukaryota; kingdom Metazoa; phylum Chordata; class Actinopteri; order Acanthuriformes; family Zanclidae; genus Zanclus; species Zanclus cornutus. The sequence continues at coordinate 6,271,065 of JAQQZW010000016.1, read as the reverse complement.
CTGGTACCAGTTATTCAACTGGCGAGTCTTGAGGCGGACAGAGAGCAGGCTGCAGTTATATAACACACAGAAGAAGAGCGAGTTCACGAGAGTTCGGCTTTATTCTTGAACTTCTGCTGCTCTGATCTTTACGCTTAAGCGCTGCTTAGTTTCTGTCCTCGTCACTTTTTGGTTTGTCCCTCTGATTAATAAACTGGCGCCATTCATGAAGCCACAAGTAAGTTCTCAGTTTAGTCAAACACCCCGAGAGATGAATCACGGCTTCAGCCGTCTCCGTGAGTAGACGGTGAGTTGCCTCACCAGAGTTTCGTATGCATGTGAACTTATTCATAGCTTATTCATAGTTTCACTGTTATTTAACAGTGGCGAGTCTGAGCTAATATGGATCAACAAGAAATAAATAAATGCGCTTTACTCGTCGCGACTCCATGAGCGCTCATAAACTCACAGATACAAGGTGAAACACTGTGAAGCGTCACTGTGGAAAACAGCTTCATCAGCTAGAGGAGGGACATCATCTTCACTTTTTGGTCAAAACAAACGGATTGGCAGAGAAGCAAAGGCTTTTTGGATCACAACAGTAAACGCGGTGCCGTGGTGCGTTCAGGCGTGTTCGTCCAGGACGATGACAGAGCTCAGGGCGGCTCACTGACTCTCTGTCCTGCTGGAGACGAGCAGCGAACGGAGCCTGAGAGCAGAAACAGATGTCAGATCAGCCTCCTGTGTTGTGGCTGATTGCATCAGCAGCAGCGCTTCAAGGAGACGCGATGCGTCAGTGTGCCGCGTTGGAACGACGGCGACCAAAAGGTGCAACACGTGGGGTTATGAGGCAAAGTGAGGACCGTTTGTTTGAGGGTTCAGACTCAGTTTGAGGTTTAAGGTCGATTAGTTTTAGGTTAATGTAACGGCTGGGGCTGGAGGGGCAGATGACGGTACAGATGTGTGTGTGTGTGTGTGTGTGTGTGTGTGTGTGTGTGTGAGAGAGAGAGAGAGAGAGAGAGAGAGACCCCCCCACACACACACACACACATAGAGAGACAGATTAGACGTGGGAACCCTAATGGCTGAACTGTAGGACAAACAAACATTCAGCTCTTTTCTAATTGACACTGGAATGCTTTTAGGACTATGTGTGTGTGTGTGTGTGTGTGTGTGTGTGTGTGTTTGTATTATTATCTGTTTTCAGATAAAAAATAATTAATGTGATTATAATATTTTAATATTTTCACTAAATTTACATTTTTTGACGTCAAACTGTGGTTTTGATGGACTCATATTATTTTTAGTACATTTCACCTATAATAGTAAAATTGTTCACACATTAGTGAACCAAAAGGAAGGAAAAAGTAGTTTGATTATATGAATAACTTTATGACACTGATTGTGTAACTGGTTACTATGAACCTGAGTGTATGTGAGTGTCTGTTTATTGGTTGAATTTCCTCACTGACAGCAGCGCAGCCGTCGCACTCAGACAGAGTTATGAGCAGTATTTACTGCATGTCGCCCGATTTTAGCCCACTTTCCCTTTTCAGAACAAACAGGAGATAAAAGGTGTGAATGTTGTGATTCGGGCTGATGATGAAACTGTGAGATGATCGGAGCCGAAAACAGTCACGTCAGCATCAGAAGTTCGAAATGAATGAACGAATGAATGAAGTTCTTCCTTTAAATCTCTGAAAGTAACTCTCGTATCATCATAGTTTGTACGAGGGCTTCGACTAACAAAGTGTCTCCTCACCAAGTCATTTCCTGTTGTTTTTTTTTTTAATTAATTGATTAATCGAGTTGTATGTGAAACTTCGCAAAGGTAGAGGTGACTTCTTGAAATGTCTTGTTTGTTTACAGTCCAAAGACGGTTTTTAGAATAAAATAAAACAAAGAAAAAGAGAAAATCTGAGAAACTTCAGAAGCTTTTTCTAAAGAATCCGTTGAATTTTGTCACGTTTTGCTTGAAAAATGACTCAATCAACTATCAGAACAGTTGATGATTATTTTTCTGTCAATCAATCAATGAACTTATCGTCTCAGCTCTAATTTGTACAGTTCAAAAGGAAAAAGGAGCTCCAGGAATATTTTTAATCCTTTATCAGCTGTGCTGAAGCTCTTTGGCTTCCAGATGAACCGTAAGTAAAGTGTGATTCACGGCCAAACTTTTGTTTGACACTG
>JAQQZW010000016.1:6188845-6202018 GCA_029814745.1 Zanclus cornutus | reverse complement strand
AAAATGTAAATGAGTGGCCTGTATATCACCTGTTCTTTCTTTTATCCTCTATCTTTTCCTCTCAAGACAGTTTTTAAGATCATATTATCTAAACATTTACCTGATGTTATTACTACTCTGTGGCCATATTGACAATTTAGTCGATGTGAATGCAAGAAAGGTGCTCGTTTCCTGTTCTGGCTGCAGGTAATGTGTAGCTTCTTCATCTGACATTTTTTCACCATCCTTCCAGCATGTCAAAATTTTTGTCAAGAAATTAAAACCTTTTTGCAATATTTCATTTTTTTCACACTTGCTTTTAGACTTTCTTGCATTTCCATTTTGTCTCACTCATTCTCACTTAGCACTTTGCCAAAATTTCAACTGCAGGTTATCCTCTGAAATCATAACTGACACCAAAGCAGACAGATGTAAAGTCAGAGAGAAGGAAGAACAAATGTTGAAATAAGTTGTGGGGATATTATCACAAAAATAGACCTCCTTTTTGACAGTTGGTTTAGTGTGAGTTTCCTCCACACTGAAAAAGAAATTTGGTGTAGTGTATATGTAAAGAGGCACACAAGGGAATGACACACAACTAACTTCAAAGCAATAGACATGGTGTTTTCACAGCAGCTTCCTCTTTGGCTGATTGGTTCCACTCCTATCCTTCACTTTTCCCTCTCTCTTGTTTTTATTCCCTCTCTACCAAACTTATTATAGTGAACTTAAACAAAACTGAAACATGATAATTAAAAAGTATTCTAGTTGACTAAAATTAAAATGAAAACTAGACTTTAAAAAACTTTTAAAACTATTTGAAACAATATGTTTACCAGTTAAAATAAAATGAAAAAATACAAAAAAATGTCTTTAGTTTTGGTCAAATTTGTCAACACAACAAACAATAAGTCCTAAGACTAAATCCAATAATGAAGCTTATAAAAACCCAACTAAAACTAAACATTTTTTAACACTATTATATTAACTGAAACAAGCAAACACATTTGGGAAACTAACTGAAACTAAGCTAAATTGAAGACATGAATAAAAAACAAAATAAAAGTAAAAGCTATTGAAAAATACACAACTTTAGTAACTCTGCTCTCTACATCTTTTTCATGTGCTCCTCATTCCCACTTCTTCCCTCTTCATTTTGTCTTTCCACCTTCAGGCGTTCTTTACTTTCAATCTGTCATCTTGTCTGTTGTAACAGCACAGCTTGACTGTACCTGCGTTCCTGTAAAGATGCAAAAAAAAAGAAAAAGAAACACACTCTCATGGCCCCCTGGTAGTGGTCCCGACGTGTATGTGAATATTAATTTGTGATCAGAGTGAGAATTGGAAACACAGAAGGCAGGAGTGGTGGTGAAAAGAAGACGATGACCTTGTTGAAGGTGTGAAATCTGATTAGTTGGGTGAATAATGTACTTCCCAAGGAGACATGCTATCTGTCATGGCGTCGAAGGTCCGGGTCAACTGCAGTTCACTTCCTTTCAGCACACAGCAATATTTGATTGTGTGTGCTCAGTTTATTTAAATTGGAATATCAAACAAACGCTTATGAACTCGTGTGTTTAGCTGTGGATAATGTAGGCGGGGGAATGAAAAATCCTCTGGCTGTTGCTGGTGAATTACCTTCCAATATCACACCTTGAATGGCCGGGAAAGTAGTCGCGGCTGTGTAAGCATGACAAATTGCAACAAATTTCAAAAGTGTAGGTGTAGGCCGCAAGTTCCAATGAAAACCAAAGAGAGCAATAAAAGGCTTGGATTGAGAGTGGGCGGCAGAGCATACACAGCCCATGTAGAAATGAAATACAGTCAACATATGGACAGAACATATTATTTCTGTCAGCAATCCTCTCTGTCATTTTGCCTCCAAGCAAAAAATTTATTTGCACATTTTTATTATTTAATTTTTTACACAAAAGTCAGAATGCATGTTATGGTGCATTAATTAATTAGACCGGCGTGCTGTCACTTTATGCAAGCAAAGCCTCTCCTGATACCCAGGTCAGCCAAAACAGTTTATTCCCGTTTTCTGAAAGCACAGCTAGAAGTGTTTGTTGAAAAGTGAAAATATACCACAGTTCAACGTGGCTTCGAGTATGAGATGTGGTGCATAGTCATGAATATTGAGATTCAGCAGCAGTGACGTGCATACAAATGCAGATATGGTTCCACACACGCACACACACACACACACACATACATATGCACAGAGGAGTCAGGTCCAGGGGGAAGTGGGAGTTTTCAATTAAGGGTCGGTACACACGCTGATTAATTGATGTGTTCTAATACTTTCTCTCTCTCACACACACACACACACAAGAAGGTTCGAGGGCCTAATCATCAATTTCACACCCACAAACACACATAAACATTAATGCGTTCTGCCTACAAGATGATTTAGACACACTCAAACAGGCTCATTCACAAATTAAAGCTTAAACAAAGTTCTATATTTTTGCACTGTGTTGGAATAAACAGTAATATACATGATCTTTCAGAATTGTGCATTGGTGTCCTCATCTTTGTGATTTAGGTCGCTCTGGTTGATTACTTTAATAGAACATAAACAAATGGAGCATGTCAGGCCTTATAATTAATGCAGTCATTCTCAGAGCATTAGATTTTAGATGTTTATTCTTTTGGCTGTTTAATTAGGAGTTTTAAGAGAGCAAGGAAGCTTTGCATGCCCCCAAATTTCCTTTTTTTTTTTTTTATTCAAAGAGAAGTGTGGGTCTCTGACCAAACTTGATGGAAGTTAATCTTTTTAGCTCGCTGTGTGAACACAAGTTAAAATTACTCCATAATAGCCCAATTGTTGTAGCACAATTTGAAGTGTGGTGGCTGTGCATCTGTCTCGTCCCAGGGGCTTCAGTCCTTTTCTCTGGCATTTTCAAGTCTAATTGAATGGGCATAATGGAACGCAGAACTCGATTCCTCTCAGTCGGCTAGTGGCCTGATTATTCCAGTCATACTCACAAAGGGAATGAAATGCTTTCCAAACAGTTCATCTTTAGGGCAGAGTTAAATGCAGCACAATTTTATTGTTACATCCAGTTAAATGTTATGACCACACCTGTGAACGCACCTTTTTTTAATGCCTTAAAAAGGCGTGCAAACCTTGGAGGAAAATGCGATCCATCAGAGCGGCCAGTTTTGCTCATTAAAGGCAGAGCGGTTTTCAGTTTTTTTATATGTACCAGGAATACTTGGGTTGGAGGCCTTTGAAACTAAAAATGACATCATACTCCCTCACGAGTTCTGCTGGTTATCTGACAGCTGGGTTTTCCTTGCTTCTGTTGCAACATCTGGTAACCCAGTAGCACTGACAGTTTTAATGTTAACGTTTTTGTTTCTTTTTTTTCACTCAGACTGAGCCTGAGGTACACCCTCTCTCACTGTGCTCTCCCTAATAAAAAATTCCATTACAAGCCTGCGCTTTCCACCGTCTGAAAGTGTCTGTTTTGCTCGTAAGGCTAAATGATGTATGCTTTGCTAACTGTGCAGCACAGTTCATCAGTACGTTCTCTAAAGTCTCTCACATACCTATTAAAACACATCCTTCTGTCTTCAGCCTGATCTCTGTTGTTCTTCCTTTCTCTTTCTACTGTGCTAAGTGCCGAGCTCACTGCCACAGTACGGTTACCCTTCTTGAGTGAGTTTGCATGCATGTGCATATCTGCATGCAGAATTAGAATTCTAGGGCAGTCCAGCCTTACTCTACAATTAAAGATAAATACTTCAGACGGGAAAAGAGGAAAGTGAAGTTGAGGTACACTTGATTGTGATTTTTGAGCCGAAGTAGTGTGTGACGTTCTTGTCGGCTGTTAAACAAGCCTTGCCCTTAACAGCCCTCTAGTTGAGACGTTTACAAAGGCCTTGTTGAGACCCTATGGAGCCAGAGGGCTGGCGAAGGTGACATGTTTACAGCTGTCTTGGACAAAGCCTTTCAGAGTGGCTTCTCATCACAAAGTCTAGACTGCTAGCAGATCGATAGAGGGGAGGGAAAAAAATCTAGATATCTAAAGTCCTGTTAGCGACCCCTTGAGGCTGCATTATTCACTGAGTTTATAATCTGAAAAGTGTCAGATGAGACAAACAGACTGCTGCTTTTAGAGGAAATTCATGCTGAATTCTTAAAATTTGACTTCAGGCTGGCACTACAGGTGCTGCCCCATGGGAGTATGAATATGATCAGCAAATATCATAAAAATGTGTCAACAAATTTTCTGGCAACTTTGTCATTAGATCTTCTTGTAAAGTAGACAGTTTGATTTCAATGTTTCTAGTGGAGAGTTTGGTCTGACGTTTGTGCTACAGGAAGAAGGTAGAGCAGGGTACCAAAACACATCAGGAGTCCTCTTTCAGCAAAAATCAGTATCTACACTAAAGTATTCTAGAGTGTACCACATATTTGCTGTCGTTTCATGTTGCCTGCTGTGCAAATGTGCTGTTTTGAATGGAGGAAATGAGTTACCAGTCTGCTTTTCACGCAGCAGCCCCTTGATCAAAGAACTTCTTTGCTGAAAAGTTAGTGGATTCCTTCAAGGCTCCAGGAAGAAGTGAATGTTAAAGGAAATGTGACACCGTAGCACAGAGTTTTGGCATGGGATTATTTACAATTATGAATTTCAGGGTTTTTTCACCCTCGAAGCCTGTGGGCCACAATGAATCAGCAGAAAAAGGCAAGAAGTTGAATGACTTTGCCACCGGTTAGAAAGGCTGAGTCATTGCCCATCCTCAGTTATAAGCTGAAAACCTATTCCTTCAAGAAGTACCTCAAATCACCTTCTCTCAATGAAGCATATTCTGTCCTTGACATCTTCCACCTCAGCTTACTCTAATTTAGCTTTTTTAACTAAAAAAGTCTCCCTCGCTTCCACCCCCATTTTTAAAAACCTTTTCTTAAGTATTGTTGGTGATCAAGGAACTAAAGCTTATTCTACCACTGCCTTCCCTCTAAGTGGTTCTTGATAAGAGCATAAGGTAAATACTTAAAATATGAAATGGGAAATTCGGCCGAAAATGGTCTGAGGTATCTTTTTTTTTCTTTTTCTTTTTTTTTCCCCAGAAGCTGTTGTGCAGCTGTCTGCTAAAGGAATAAAATTGGCTCTACAGAGTTGCTTGTATAAGTACTTTGCTTTCCTGTCAGCAGACTGAAAAGTATCATTTAAATGGACTGATATGATCTAATTAAATCCCAGTGAGTCTGGTAGAAATGCTGGACTTTTAGTATCTCAATGGACCGTGTTATGTTTTTTTTGCCCAAGCAACATTTGATTTAGAAGTGTGATGGTTTGGCAATGAAATAGACAGTGTGTGAGATATATTCATCAAGAATCAACAGTTCTGCCTGAATAACCAAAGACTTCTTTGCCAGACACTTCAGAAAGATGCTCATCCGTTGATTAGGTTTGCCATGGGCTGTTTAATATTTAAACTAATCAAAAAAGGCATTTCCACTCAGACGAACTGATATGGACTCTGAGATGCAGTTACAGTCCAGCATTAGACAATTTCTAAATAGTTACTAGATGAATTGGTTCATTTTTGAACTTCTGAATAGCAGGCTAACAATATGAGCTTCATGGACAGCTTTTAAAAAAATAGCCATCAGTCAGTAATAAGGGGAAATAATGCAGAACGAAATGGAGAAATACAGAATAAAGCAGCAACATGAAGCAAAGAAAGGCAAACAAGGGAAAGAGTGCTATTAAGAGGGTTGGCTACATATTTAAAAGTGCTGCAGGAGCAGGCGGGGTGGAGGGAAAGAGAAATTACTTTGGGAGATTGCCTCGTGTTTTGGCTGCTTTAATGACTAATTGGGAACAAAAGTCTCTTTTCTAATTCTAATGAGTTTAATTATGGCTTGCCCTTAGCCAGATGTGTGGATCAGCTAATGTCTGGATTCATTAATTGTCAATTAAAACAGAATCAGGTACTGGCTCCCGTTCTCTGCCACATCTCACGGCAAACCTTAAAAGGTAGAATAACTGTTTGTTATGTCCAGCCTTTTGATGACAGTACCTCAAAAAGTAAGATAAGACTGGGTGGTAAAGTTCTGATAGGAAATGAAGATGGATTTACGATATGCCTCTCTAAAGGCAAAATGGCCTTTTCTTATCTATGTTTTTCTGTGAGAAGATAGGATTGGCAGTTTGCATTTCTTTCTGTAATGTGGCTCCTGCTATTGAAGAAATTGCAGCTAGGGAGGGGTCGCGTGAAAGACAGCAGGAGTGAGAGAGGATGCATAAACAGTGTTCAGATCAATAGAAAAGCGAGGGAGGATTGTTTAGAGAATGCAGACTTTTTATTCTCAAAGATTTAAGTAATAAGGTGTGTGTTTCCACGTCTTTGTTACCCCCGCATGTGTGCAAGAGTGTGTGTTCCTGCGACAGAATAAAGGGATTTGTCCCATTTTAAGTCGAAGATGGATTTGAGCTTAATGCTCAGTGCTGCTGAGAAAACAAAGGCTTTCAACTCAGGAGAGCAATATGGGAGATGTTGGGGGTGGCGAAGGTGAGGATGAGGAGAGGAGACGGGTGTTAACTGCAACCTCTACTTTGTTTCATCTACATTTTTTCTTCCTCACCTGCGTTTTTATCCAATCCTCTTTGCCATCTTAGCTTCTTTATTTCTCTCTCTTAAGTCTCATCTGGAGAGAGAGAGAAAAGTTTTTTCATTCAGGAGTAGTATGGAATAACACATGTACTACCAGGACTAGACATGATAACATACACCTATGTCATTATATACAGTTTGTCCTGAATGTTAATGCCTTACCTTTTTGCAACTGTAACAATCTGATGACCGCCATTCAAATCCAGTGCCTAGTGTGACATTTAGAAGCAAATACTTGTTCATTGCTCAAGGGTCCATCTATTGTGGCATTTTGCTTTCAGATACGAGTGGCTTTAAAAGGAATCCCTGCCATAAATAAGGCCACTGTGGAAACTCACCGAGCTAACAGAGCTGCCAAAGTATTTAAAGACTTTTGTTTTTTTTATTTTAAATAATAATACATGTTATTTAATGGTGCCTTTCATGGCACTCAAGGTCATCTCACATCATATGAGATGAGCAATAAAATCATACATTAAACAGCAAAGCACCAGTAATAAAACATTAGTGCAGTCAGTAAGACATGAACTAAGCAACAGACTACATATCAGTTATTTAGCGCTCATTTTTCTATTTATGCTGTTTCGAGGTTGGAAATCTTTTAGTAGTCTACAATCATAGATATATTTAATGCTATAGATGTTTATTTTAACGTAGTACATTTTACGAAATCACCTAAAAGATGAAAAATAAACAAAAGACAATTAGGTATAGGCAATAGCAGGAAACAAATGACACAATAATGTTTTAAAAATAGATTAAATGCCCAGCCTTGCAGTTTAAGAGCTTCCTTGTTCTTCTTCTCTGCGTTTGGCGCACGTCTTAAAGTTGCCACAAAGCAATGATTTCACCCTGTATTCTTGTACTGACACACTGTAATTTGTTGAACAGTTGGGAACTGTCTGACAGAATGATTTGGAGCCAGAACACAACAGACCACACAGACAAAGCAGCAAGTGTGACCTGTGAAGTTTAAGAGGAGGCAGGATATTGTGGACACGGTTAAAAGTCCTCAGTACAAATGTTCTCTTTTTGTTCGTTCCTTCAAGGCTCTTTAAGGGGAAAATTATGTTCAGTGAGGACCTCTAAGACTACAATGGGCATCCCAGCATAGTGGTGGACTGTGTAATGAAATTGGTCAAGCGGTAATATTTGGGTGGTGCACAGCACTGTGTTGGTGATACTGTTGGGGTTTATTCTATTTAAAATACACTCGAACTACCATAATAGTGACTGCGTGCATGCAGATAAAGGGATGTTCAATTAAACTGTCACCCTGCTGTTATTCTTTGCTTTTCTTATTTTCATTTAATTGTTCTGTCATTCAGTGGTGCTTTTTCCGCAGCGTTCTCCAGGTATTATTTATATTTGTTTTGTTCTTGTTATTAATTTACAACTGAAGAGTGCTTTTCTTTATTTCTGTGTTATGGTGTTTTATATTTCCTTTGTATTTATGTCTGTATTTATGCTTGTTGCCTGAATTCTTTTGTGATGCACATTGTTACATTCTGCTCTCAAAAAGCTGCTATATAAATTAACGTACTGTAGTTTTGCAGCTTTGCTTGCGATTTCAATTTCCATAAACCTTTGTGTGTGTGTGAGTGTGTGTGCGTGCGCGCGTGCATGCGTGTGTGTGTGTATTGTGTTTGAGAACATGGGTGTTCAAGGAGTGAGTGGGTGGTTCAGCTAGTGTGGCTGACATCAGCTACGTCACGTTTGCTTGTTGCTATTCTTCCTTGTGTTTGTAGTTTAGCTACAAATATAGAAAGAAAAAATGTGTGTGTGATTTGTGTGTGCGCGTCCGTGTATGCCTCTTATGATGATTGTACACTTGTGCAGTTCATCCACCCTTGAGCCTTTGGAGTGGACATTTGTTTAGTTGTAAGGTTCAATTAAATTCAGTAAGACTCAATGATGTCAGTGTTCAAATCCAGCAGGACCAAACCCCAAGTTCACAGAAGCGACAGGGTCAACAGTTTGTGGGCGTACAACAGCGCCTGTGAAGGTTACAAAGGTGAGGACTGTGTGTATGGACCTTGTTGCTGTCCTTTGTAGAACGAAACACCCAGCAGATGTTTAATGACCCACAGTTCACTGCTGTTTGTGGATCGCACTATTAATTAAAGGATTACTAGCAGTAGACCCGCAAGCGAGTGACATGCTCGGGTCTCATCGTGCTGTTTTTACTTTTCAGCGAAAGGCTCATGTTTTACTGACAAATGGAACTTGACTGGAATGTGTGTAGGTGGAAAAAGACAGTGTTGTTGCCTTTTCAAGACAGCGACAAGCAATCGAGGTGGGATTTATCCTTCAGTTTTTATTTGTTCCGTCGTTAGCACAAACCCTGTTATGTTTTTAAGAGTTTGATTCCTACCAGGGCCACCCATTTGAAATGTGGTGTTGAAGGCTTTGGATAAATATCACCAACTGTCTTGTGCTTAAGTCAGAAATACAATCACTAACAAGAGAAGTCTTTGTCCTTCTCAAACTCTGAGCATCTTTCATTGGAGGTGACACATTGTGTTGTTGACTGCAGCGAGCTGTGACATCACAAATGATGGCACACAATAGGACACTGATTAAACTTAACCTTTTACTGAACTTTGTGTCGATTTCTGAGACTAATCAGTTAGTTTTCGTGTGGGTAACGGACCTAAACCCTGGGTGCTTCAAATTACGTTGGGGTCTTTACCACATGTAAGCCAATGTATTCACAATGAGAGCGCATAAGATCGCTGCAATTTTACTCTTATGATTTATTATTTCTTTGCCTGATGTCTTGCCCTGAGTCATCATTGACATATTGTTGTTGGCGGCTGCTACTATTTTCTCTAAAATAAAACCAGCGATCAGAAAATTGTTTTAGAAAAGACCTTTGAATTGCACCCAAATGGTGATCAATGGCTTCTTTAAACTTATTCTTTTTTTTAGTTCTTTCACAGGAGGAAATAGATTTGTTTGGTGATAGAATGCTGTCCTGCAGGTTTTTAGGGGAAGGAAGTGCAGCATCAAACACTTTTGTTTTCCTCTCACTGGCTTTATTACTGTAACTTTTTTGTCCTTTTGCTTTCATAGTCAGTAGTTGCAGTAACTTAAGTCAGTACTTTGTATATGTTTTTGTGCAATGATAGCAGGACACTTCACAATTTGTTTTCATTGTATGAAGGACAAACTAAAAAAAAGTTCCAAGTTATATAAACATTATTCCCACATAGCAAACTGTTTTACTGGAGTGAGTGGTGTACTTTTTAAAAAAAGATTGCTGCTGAGCAATGTTCCGAGGTCTGACATCTCTGTATGCAGTTAAACCCTGAATTTTTCATGGAAATAATACATCTTCTCCAGAATTTTTGTGCTGGTGCTGGCAAGCAATGGGACATTGTTAAAGCTTCACTGCTCCCCTTGTAGTCTCAATGCTGCGGATGTTTGACAGCACTTTGATCTTAAACAACCACAAGCTAAGCTGCGGCTTAAGATGCAACAGATGACAATATGCAACCCACATAGCTGCAGATGTTGTGTATACAGCCCTCAGCTCGAGGGATGCGAGTGACAGCTTATTGTGTCAGCCGATAAGACCCTTAAATATATTTTCACTTTTTTTCCTTTTGAAGGAAAAAAAATGCTTTTGCTTTTTATGACAAGTTTTCCCCAAACATCTGCAAAGTTGCTTTACTCTGGAATGTCTACTTGTGTGGTTTGTTTTCCAGAGTACAACGCAGAAGTCTTGCATTATTGATGGAATCGATTACACCTTCTACCTGCAGATTTTAGATCTAATTGGGTCTGAGTTTTTTTCTTTGCTCCACTAACGTACCATTTGGGATCTTTTCCTGCACTTGGCTAGAATAGTCATATACTGTAATTATCCACAAAAACCTCATTGTTAAAGTGCGAGATATAAAAAATTAAAATCAACTAGTGTAGTGCAAACAGCAAAAATATGAAACATACTGCCCAGCTCCCTTAAGTTTTATTCACAGTGTTTCAAAGGTCCTCCTCAGGCAACAGAAATGCAATGCACCTAAATCAATTTTACATATGCAAGACCTCAAATGTGTTGAAATTGATGATAAAACTTCATAGAGCTCTAATTCCAGCAAGCAGGCTTTTCTTTTGTGAGCTTTAATACATCAAGCAAATAATGATAATAAACATGCACCCATTTGGCTAATAAACACAGAATTACCAGCCATGAGCTGAAAATACAAACATTTTCTCAGTCGCTTTCCAGCTCATATATGTCTGACTCTACTTCCCTGTATGTTTAACCAAACTTTCGACACAGTCACCCCAGAAAAGAGCAGTGCATTAAGCAGCGCAGAGCAAAACAACGCACCAAGGTCTGAAATATCCACTAGCAGCAAAAACACTCTGAATATTTCATAGTAATAATGTCCTACAGGATTTGGCCTCTAGGCATGACTATATAAGGAGCGAGGTTAAATTGCTTACTGGCTAGTGCTGTCAACTGAAAAGCTAAATGACCTCCTCTCAGCAGTTAGTCCCAATCATAGCTCAGCTGAGATTGAGCTGTGTTTATTAAGCTGAGTGCTCAAAACCCAGTTCACCCCTTAAGTTGTCTACACTGTATGTCTTCTAGAACCTCTATGACTGGGTGGTTCTCTGCTGCAATCCTAAGCAAGTACGTTGTAAGTTGTGGATCATATTTGCAGTTGTATTGTGCAACTGAATTTTGGAGTAAGTCAATCCCACTGATAGGAAGAAAATATTATAGAATTAAGGGATTTGCTGAAACAATTGAGGGGCCGTTAGTATGAATAATTGGGCATAGGTATTTGGGAAATCTACAAGCAACTCTCCAAGGCTTTTTGTGATTGTAAATATGGTTGGTTCAGAGATGGGAGTGGATATGTAGGGTTGTAATCTCCCTAAATGGAAAAGCCACAACAGCTACTTGTATAGAATTCTCTTCATTAGCGAAGCTCACAGTGAGCATGCAAGTTTGTAGCCGTAATTTAGAAAGCGGTGTTAAATGTATAAGACTTTTTACGGACATCGTGTTGGTGATAAACACCAGAAAGGCTCAGGGTATAAATGTTCCATCATTTCATATGTTTATCCTCTCTTTTAATCTCCATTCTCACTTCTTATTTTTGTCTGCCACTGTTGCTTGCTCTTTAGAAAATGGCTAGAAAGCCTGAAAGACTACACCCTACTGCAGCTGTCTCTCCTTTTCTGTCTCTCACACCATGCACACTCTAACCAAGATCTCCTGCCATCACCGGCTTGGAAGAGAAGCTTCAGAACATCACAAGATGAGAAGAGTTACGATATTTCACTCCCTCCTTCTGATCAGGAGTCAGAAGGGAGCCCGTAGGGATGAGTTGGAGGAGTAGGTGGTAGCATCGCCACACGGAGGACAAAAAGAGAGAATGATGAGTGGAAAATGATGAAAAGAGGGCAGAAAGATCCAGTTTCATTCCTTGTTCCGGGGGAAAAGTGAAAAGAGATGGGCAGTGGGCGGGATGTTCAGAGAGGTAATGATGAGGAGGAGAGGCCCCTGCGGTGAAGTTAAAAAAAAAAAAAGGACAGAAAAGGCTAAATCATATCTAGGGAAAAATATGAGAAAAGAAGAGATGTCAGGAGTAAAATAGGCGAGGTAAAACCAAAATGGGAGCATACTGAGAAGCAGAGAATGAATTTTGCTCAAATGTTTTAAGAGATTCTGTCAGTGAAGTGAAGTCCTCCCCACAGTTGCAGCAAATGACACAAGTTTAACAAAGAAGTTGGCAGATGTGAAAGAGATCAAGGAAGGGAATGAGAGGAAACTACTGCAAACAATCCAGGACCATAAGAGAGAGTGCAGAAATAGAGAGAAGGGGGAATAGGACAGAAATCAGATAAACAGCAAGGTGGAAAGAGCAACCAGAGAGGACAAGCATATCACAGAATGAGGAGAGATGCAATTGCCTATATAGTGACAAGACTGGAATTGAGGATGACTTTTCTTACAAAAAGGATCTGGGTCAAAATTGTGACATGCTGTGCATTTATATAAGAAATGGATTGTCTGATGAGGCATTCAAAGATAAGCAATGCGATTGGTCAAATTTATTTTTAACTTTAACGTGTGTTTCTTCTCTTTTTTTTGCACATGAATTAAACTCAAAGTAAGAGTGTGGGGAGGTGGAAAGACTCTGCAACCATACCTGTACCAAAGTATACAGAAAGAACAATTACACTTGAGTTTTTTTCATTTTATGACAGGTGGCAACCAGCCATACCTGCAGCACTTACTACGACAAAGCAAGAACATCAAGAAGTAGAAATTATTTAGGAGGCGATGTATTATTTACACGATATTTTCATGTGTATTTTATTAACACAATATCAATATTTCATTTTTAAATATCAAAGTCAATACTGGTATATTGTGACACCATTAATACAGAGATCTCGGTCAGGTATGTCATTGTGTGCCCAGAAATACCCCTTTGTTTTAGCATGCCCTATTTAATATGCAGCACCTAACTATTTTGTTTCCTTGGTAGGTTGTTTTTAGTGAAAAAACTCTGATGAATCCAGCACTAACAGCAG
>JAQQZW010000016.1:5929130-5940886 GCA_029814745.1 Zanclus cornutus | reverse complement strand
CTTGGGGTGCTAACGACTTGTTCAGTCTGCTTGGAGCATGCAGCAATTAAGGGTTCACTGGAGGTTATGAGGGGTGGAGGTCAAAGTACGATTTAGACTGGAGATTAAAACAGAAAAGGTCAAATTAGATCGAACTGAACAATGGAATTTGAAGAAAAATGACGGCTGGTTTATCAAAATATCAGTGAAAGGAATAAAAGCAGGCTGATTTGATACAATGACATCACATTTGTCAACTCAGCGCTGTTTTATTCAAGTCAACGGGACAATTCTCCCCACTTTTTTTTTCCAATATTCAGCTTGATCGAGTTTCATGGCAGCCTGTTTTTTTTAACTACAAAATCTTTACAATTTTGTCACTTCCACCTTTCATAAATGCCTGAGATCTTAATGGGAATAAATACTATGATTGCAAAGAAGATGACCCTTAACTAAATGAGTGGGGAGTATCATTTTAGAGGACAATTTGGGGAGCGTGGGGCATGATGGGTAGCGTAGTTGTGTTGCTGCATAGCACAGGTCAGACACAGGTTATTAGCAGCTCACAGGAAAAAACACGACACAGCAGGGCCACACAGGATCCACATGGAGAGAGAAGCAGAGAAGTGTCTCCACACTACAATAGACTGTCCTCTATGGGGCTAAAGAGGAAATACTGGACAATTCCAATGTAAATAGCAGCTGGCAAACTACTATTTAGCTCGCAGTTGAGGTTGTTCTTGCGCCAAAGGCGATGTCAATATAAATGATATTAGGGAGAATCCAATTTTGGTTTGAAAGCCTCCTGTGGAGCGTTTGTCTCCGCAAATTCAGATTCAACTCTAAAGAAAACTGTAGTATTATTATATTACTACAACAGCAACAACAATGCACAACTGCTTCAGTTGTTTCAAAGGGGAAATATCATTATGTGCTTCCATAGCAAGACTTCATTGAATTGTGTGAGGGCAGAGCAGGGAGTACAATGAGTCTCTAGAGTAAGAGATAATACAACAGTAAAATTACAGTGAAATCACGAGTGTGTAACCTATGATACCAATGAAAACTGTCTCTGTGACTTTATTAACATATTTTATGCAAATCAGCTGTTTCTTCTGTGTCTAAATTCTACGGGACATCAGGGTTGGTAACTACTAGGAAAGATCTACCAAGCACAGCATGACTTCTAGATACTGTGGCCTCAGCTGGTCTTTTGAGTCCGATAATGATATCCACATTTATGAATTGAAAAAAAAAAAAAAAAAAGGTGGATAGATTCTTAATTACCTCAAACATATTTAGTCATTTCTGTAACCTAATTTTTTTGTTATTTGTTGGCTGACACAAACATATCTACAATAAGCTAATATCAGCCAGTATATGGGTCAGGCCAAATTAGCGGTCTACCTCTACAGGATGCATTATGTTGGTCCAGGTGGTGTCTCTGGTGTCTGGTAAAAGCTCAGTACAGTTGCCAGATGACCTGATGATGGCCATATATTTACACCTCCCACAATATGTGAGTGTGAATGTGCATTTCCTCAAGTGCAATCTCTGTCCTGAAAGACGCATAAACAGATGCATAAACAGTAATATTAACCACACAAAATGGCATTATTTGCATGTTGTCTAGACTTGTAAAAATGCAGGTGTAGGATTTCTTTTGGACATGCAAAAATACTTTCTTGAAGGCTAATATGATGCAGTATTTGCTTTGCACTCACTCAAAATCACAGTTTGATCTCTGTGATTTCAAAATCTGTGCTATGAAAACTATTCCCCTTTAAAACACGTGTGACCTCAGGATTTCCTAATTACTTACTTCTTTTTCTATGTTAATACTATGCCACAATTTGTTAGCCCAAACACCCAACACACTCTATTCAAGCACCAGCGAGATGGATGAAAACCCAGCGGAGCCCCCTGTCTATTGCCATGAAAAGCAACAGAAGAGGGCAGCCAGACCCATTTACCTTCGTCAGCCTCAATAGCTTCAATAGTAGCTGAAGAGAAGAAGAGGGGGGTTGCAAAACGAATGAGAGAAGTGAGCAGAGGAGTTCATTTTGTCCCAGGAACAAGTCAATGAGCAGCAAAGACAGCCAATGCCGACAACAAAGGTTAACGTCATCTCCACATTTCATGACAAAGGACACATGAATGTTAGCAAAAGAGGGGAGAGGAGGAGGAATAGAGAGGGATGAGCCTTAGCTTTTTGATGAGTTCCAGATCTGTAAAGGGAAGGTGACACACGTTTGTGGCAGCGAACGACCTCATGGAGAGGGTTGCATCTTTGAGGTAACTTTGAAAAAGTCTGACAAAGGAATTAATGTAGTGACA
Organism: Zanclus cornutus; assembly: GCA_029814745.1. Taxonomy (NCBI): domain Eukaryota; kingdom Metazoa; phylum Chordata; class Actinopteri; order Acanthuriformes; family Zanclidae; genus Zanclus; species Zanclus cornutus. Next base: position 5,938,570 of record JAQQZW010000016.1, on the reverse strand, counting down.
GAAAAAAATGAATACTGCAGGGACGAACACTGACAGCAAATACAACAAGCTGGAACTACATTAGTCCTTCACTACTGGGCAAATAAGGGCATACATGGAGGAAGTACAGTTGAAAGAGGACAAATGGAAAACAGGGATAAAGGTTCAACTGCATGTGTGATTGTGGATTTTATGGCTTGATTGTTAATATAAAAATCGATGCGCTGTAGACACATGGAGCAGCGTCACTGTTGTGTTGTGTGCAACATGAAAAAGCATCTGGAACTGCAGGATTAGCATCTTTTGATATGAAATATCAAAAGTGCTGGCTTACTTTAGTGAAGTGTGGGGGGGGGGGGAGACCTTCGGTATGTTAACCACTTACCAATTTTTTTTCACCGTCATCCTTGAGATCATAAATTAACATACGAGTACAATACAACAGTGTAAATCAGCTTTACACAAAGACAGGGATGAGGCAGAAGGTGGCGGCAAAGTACCAGCTCTACAGTACTGAAGACTACAGAACATACTGTCATGAGGATGAGTAAAATTACAAAAGGCACGAGAGCAACAAGCTGGTTGATGGAGTCAACATTACGGTAGAAGCACACTGGCGTCTGCCTGAAGGAGGGAGGCAATGTGATTCTACCAATGTTGCAACAGGAATCTCTGAACATCACTCTGCCTTCACTGGGGTTCTCTTTGGGGTCAGCTGCATCTAAATGGCTTACAAATACTCTTGCACCTCCATGTTCATATATGTTCATCCTTAGCACCTCCATTGTTATGCAGGTCATCAGCAGAAGCACAATTCTAATTTCAAACCTCAAAATAATACTCAATTTAATCAGATGTGCTCCATTCTATGAATGTAGAGTTCTTGCTCATTACTTGATGCACCCATGAGTGTAAAATGAATGTAACCCTATTTTTAGCCCAAGTAAGTGGAGCTGAAGTAGAAAAGAGAATCCCATCCTCCCTAATTGGGATGTGCAGAATTGTTAACTTTGTCCTGATGTTATTTTGTTGAGCACATCTCAACAGACATTCGGAGCTTTCTTCAAAAACCTAAAATAGAAGCCTCGAATGTAAAAAAAAATGACATTCATATAGCCCTACTAATTTGTTATTCTTAAAAACTATGCAACTATTTAAACTAAAAATGGCATATTTTTATAATTAGAAATGAAAAGTTGAATTCATAAGAAATAAAACACACTGTTGCTCAATTCCATAATCTTCAGGGTTTGGCTGCTGTTGCATTTCTTGGTCTGCTGTGACTAAAAGCTTCTAGTGGCTAATGTTAGCAAACTGTAGGTGGATATGTCACTGTGAAACACACAATACTGAAACAGTTCTCTCACTTGTTGACTGTAGAGGACTTGTGATTCTTGTGTATGCTAGAGCACACCCTATTGTGTAACACAGTGCAACATGCTCAAACTTCAATATGATCGCTTTAAAGTAAAGACGTACATATTCATATAGAGATAAGAGATCTGCTTTCTAATGTGAAAACAGCTGCTTTATGAAAGTGCTAGCTGATTTTGTGTGAGAACCTGTGAGAGGAGAGGGAAGTTGTTTGGATTTCTGCTTTATTTTGTAAATGAAAAGGCAGACATTAACTATCCCCGTTTCATTCACAGTTGGTTGTGTCAATTCCAATTCATCCTTTGAATCTCACAGAGTCCCGTCTCTATTGTGACGGAGCATTGCTGACATGCACGACTAGCACTCAAATGGACAATAAAATGACCATTTCTGTCAGGAGTCGCAGTAAATTTGAAGTGTTTGTGAAGGCGTTTCCAGGAAGCCTTTATTTCCTTGCCGCAGCAGCTTGTCAAACTCATTTCGGGAATGTTTGGAATTCAACATAGGAGGGTGAACTGAACTCTAAACTTGTCTCACAAAAATGAAAAGAAGGAAAAAAATAACACAACAGAATACTTGCACAACCGATTATACCTGCAGTTTCTAGGGAGAAAGGAGAAAGAAAAAGATACAGGTAATATTTGAGATAAAACCAGTGGAATACAGAAAGTGACGGGGACGGAACGACAGGGTATTAATGCGAGACATCAGGAGGGAGACATATTTGAGAAGACAAAGGGACAAAGAAAATCTTATGAATGTATTTGGCACTGTTGGGGAAGTGGGAGCTGTCTGTAGGAATATTTTATACTAAGCTACTCAAGAAAAATGATTTAAATGAATTATATTTTAGTTGAAAGGAAGCACTATAGGGCAGCTGTTGTTGCTTCGTATTTAATTAAATATGCAGTATATAAGAGACACTAACTGAAGCTGCCAAAAACATTTAACTACACTTACAGTATTACTTATGGGCAGCAATTTGAAATTCCAGAACCATCACAGAGGGGAAAGGGAAGGAGTCTATAAACACAGTATCCCCTGAACACTGAGTTAGCACTTTATTCAGGGTATTGCTGTGTAAGGGGAATATATGTGTGTGTGAGAATCCGTTCTGGGGGCCAAAGCTGGGGGTCTCCGGGCACTTGGTGACAGTCTTACCATTCTGCAGCTTTTCTTTGCCACCGGACAGCACTCCGCTAGGTAGCATGCCTGTTGGGGTCAGTCCCTTCAGCGTCAGCACGCTCTCACTCTCCTCTCTGAAATATCAATGCAGAAATATAAAAATTACACTGAAACATGTGCTTCAGACAATCTTGTACCTTCTTAATAACTAACTGGTAATTGCTATTAAATAATTTCAGATGTAATTAAAGCTTGCAGAGGACACTCAGTTACAGTGCAGTTATATTGTACAGTAGTGTTTTGGTCACTTGGGGGCAGTGAAACAAGCTGAAAACACAGCACTGACATATTATCACCTTATCAAGTTAATATAGTGAATTTTTCAGCAAACAGTTGCTCATTTACGCCTCCTGCAGACACGTTGCAACGTTAGCATTCATTAAGAGTCGTGTTTTCGGCCACTTGAAGAATCTAAGTCCGACATTTACTCTCCTTTTAGCTCTGTTTTGGTCTCAGCCAACACCAACTGTCTTTTTACCCCCTAAATGCTCCATTGAGTTCACAAGCTAACTTCGTCTGTCTGTCACTTGGTGCTATGCAGATCGTGTACAGTGAGCTTATCAAAGCTTTTTTACTGCAAACAGTCAAGAGCAGTGAGACTGAACCAAAACAGTAGAAATACATGTTATAAAACCAAAACAATGAGCTGAAAGACATCACAATGATCTGCAGGACTGAAGGGAAATGCAGAGTTGGATGATAATTCTCTGTGGGTCCTTCGCTACAAATGACCCCTTTCACATTACAAGTAGTCATTTGACCTTTTGTTCAATTAAAAATACTAAGTAACGCAGCTTTAAATAATCCCTTCCACTTCTTTTAATGGAGTAGTCTTGAACAGAACAGACCAATAGTAGAACATAAAGAACACAAGGGAATTTTCTTAACATGTTTGCATACCTGAGCACAGAAAATACCCTTGCCATCTTGCCAATGGCACGGATCTTGTTGCGGATGACCTCCTTGCGGGCGGAAGCTGTGGCACCTGGAGGATCAGAGGTCAGACACAGTCATACAAACTGTGACTCATGTATACCCAACCATATCCTGTGAAAGAGCACTCTAGACTGCATTTTCTGTGTTCTGAGTGTTTGTTTTAATCTCTAAATGCCTTTATTCTTCTCATAAAATTTATTAAATGTGCTAAGACACAGTAAGCCTTTTAGTGTATTGACTTTTATCCAAAAGTGCATCGGACGAACACAATGCAAACACAATGTAGTGATTAAAGCCCAAAGTTCAGTTCATACAAAAGTCTGAATTCATCCACATCACGACAACTCAGTTCTAAGCATTCAGTGGATTCATGCTGCCTATCTGTACTGTAGTAGTTTGCATTGTAGTAGTAATAGTCTGTATAGTAGTCTTCAACTGAAGTCCCTTTAACTCCTACATACTATTTTCCCAAAGTAGTGCTTGAACGCTTGAAACCTTGTTTGGTCATGTGTTAATGGCCTGGTCCTTGTCCAAACTTTTCTTTTCAGCACGTTCGATGAGTGCACGCTATATAAATTTTCCTGTCCTGTGTTTTGGTTGTAGAGACTCAAACAGGATTTTTCCTGGACTGGAAAACAAAACTTTGTTTGAGGGGACTGTTTTGCAGAATAGGCCCCAGGGAGCCATGCTGGAAAATGCATGAGTATGAAGGATGGAAATGGAGCTGATGTGTGGTGAAAGGCTGGGTAAAGGACAGAGCTGACAGTCTGATGTTTAAGACTCTTCCTCTCATCCTCAGTTGAACACACCATCATCAATTTGAAAAATGTTTCTCCACAGTATTAATCCCCTGCAGCAGCCCTGCATATTTTAATGTGTGCAGCAAATACATTAATTGGCTAATGAGAATGACCTTGAAATATGTTTTTGCTCATGTGTCAGATTTGGCTTTAGCTGAAGCAGGAGCATGAAGGTGTAACAATACTGACACATCTGCTTGAAAAACAATCAAAGTAGCAATAGAAAGACTTAGTAGTAGTGTTAGAAGTTGCTTAGTTGGTTAACAGACTTACAGAGAGCAAGCACTGGCCAAAAGTCTATCTACCTCTGCACACACTATTGCAGCTAATGTTTGTACCTTTTTTGGGGGGATATATTAGCTGTCCTTCTCATGAAACACCCCCAGAAGAGAAGACAAGAGAAAGGACAGAGATCAGTGGATGGCTGTAGAATGAAAGAGGAGGAGGCAGAGAGGGGGCGGATGGCAAAATAAGAGGCAAGAAAGCACAACAAGTGTAAAGAGAAGCGATGCCTTGAACACATAACTCTGGAAAACAGAAAAAAGAAATTAGATGAGGAAAACCAAAGTAATGACAACATCATGGCATGAGAAAGAGAAAAAAAGAAAGAGAGAGCGAGAGGAGAATGCTACAGAAATATGTGAAGAAGTAGTGAGGTCTGAAATATCAACATAATGGCGACTGGATATAGAGAGAGCAAAGAAACAAAAGGATTATCGGAGATTATAAAGGCACAGGGAAGGAAATCATGAGTGAGGAACACAAAGAAAAGACCAATCAAAATGTCAACATAGTGAGAATTAACAAAATATATGAGAGTGGAAATGGCTGCAAAACTGTAAAAAAGAAATGAGCTTTAGGGGGAAATAGAGAAGTGAACGCAAAGGCAAAGAAATGTCAAAATAAAGTGGATCAACTAGAAGCACTGAGAGAATGAGATGGTGGAAAATGCTGACATGTTAAAGGACGCCTAATTATTTGTGGGAGTGTACAGTGTTTGAGTTGTGCCACTGTCAATATAAAACATAAAACACAATATAAACTATATTTTACAATCTATTTCTGTTTCATGATTATTCATTAACCAATCATCAGGATTTAATTTCTATAAACTGGAGGAACGGGTACCGTTTATATTTTTGAAAAAAGTTTCAAATATGGTTAGAGCCAAGCAACATCCTGACACTCCACCCCTGGGTGTTGTTTATTGAGTCAAACTGTGTGCATCAGTAAACATAAAGAGAGAGGACGAGGAGGGGTGGGGGGAACTGCTGAGATCATTTCCTGTTTGGCAGTAAGGGGTGGGGCAGAGGGGAAACTAGTCATCTAATTGTAGATAAGCTGTGACCCGGGATCAAACAGATGACTCCAACTTGCCACCATTATGTGGCGATAAAAGGCTTGAATACTGTATGACTTGCTGTGCTGTGTGAACCCAAGAGGAAGTGCAATACAGTGCGTCTAGTAAAACTAAACACATCCAATTATTGTATTTCCAGCATTTTAACACCTTTAAGACCTCAAATTTTGTTGTTAAGAATTTCCAAGGATTTGCTGATAGCCTGAGTATCTAAAAAAAGTATTTTCAAGCTCCTGAAGGCAATGGAACAATGACTCCTTGGTTTTGCTGGGTCATGTGTCGGATTGTTGATGTGTATGTTGAAGAACATTTAAAAAATATAATACATTTAAACTAAATCTTCTGAAAATATGGCAAAGCAGCAATGTCATGCGTACAAAACACAAGGAATATCTGTGTGTGCATCTGTTTGAGGTTTTGAATGGGTGTGCGTCCGGCACTCCTATTAGCAGAAGTCTCCCTCTAGTGGAGCTATGGCAAACTGCAGTGGGAATTGCTGTTGCCTTCTGTCTGCCTAGCTTATCGTCCAGCTCCTCGTCAGTTGTCAGCTCATCATTGGAGCAGATGCTCAATACGTTCACCAGCATCTCAGTCACTGTAAAAAAAAAAAAAGAAAAAAAAGAAAAAAACATTGTTCATTGCTTTTTGAAAATACCAATGCATGACTAACATTAATAAGCATGTATTAAACCCAGCAAGTGTGTCTGGGGAAGGCATCCAGCCACAAAAAGTCAAGTGGCACTAGTTAGACAAAGATTCACCCGAGGGACCCCTACACACACACACACACACACACACACACACACACACACACACACACACACACACACACACACACACACACACACACAGTGAGTGCTACCCATCAGTGACCTTGCAACATTGCTAGTAAGGGTCACATCCAAATTAGCTTCCTGGAGTGAGTGTGTCAGTCGTAGTTATGTGTGATTATTGACACAGATGTGTCACAGCCATGACAGAAGGCTACTCTAAACTCAACAAAACCAAATGCCTGAGACAACCTTCAAGGCAGTGAGGAAATTTAAACCTCTGCTCATGAGGCATTGACTTGTACTTAATGCTGATTTATAGTGTATAGACCCTTTTAACAACTATGTCTAACTTATTTAGTATGCAAGCAGTTTCCTTGCTTGTAAATCATGTGTAGTAAGTTTTGTATTTATGAACTATAATTGACTTCCCTGTGCTGAGTGTCTGTACAACATTTCTTGAGGCTGGGCCATTTTCATTACTGTCTGAGAAGACGGAATGTTCATTACAACACATTGGTGCAAACAACATTTGGTAAAACTGCTTGTACTCAGTGTTCTCATTTTACATCAGAAGCATGCAGAGTAATGTGCACATGCTCACCCTTCTCCCCGACAAAGGGCAGAGACCAGGTGAAAACGTCCATGAAGTTGGGCAGCCAGTAAGGGTGAGGTGAGCAGTTGAACTGTCGAATGTTCATCACGTTGTTTTCGTACTTCAGCACTGCCGCTGAGGGAGGTAAGGAAAGACGAGGAAGGGTGGTTGTTGAAATAGTTTTAAATGTGTAAGGTAAGATATAGTGAAATTCTGCCTTCTTTCTGGCTTGGATTGTAACAGGCCTTTAACAACAAATGCTGAAAATTGCAACATCTCCATTTTCTTTGATAAAGTCCCAGAAAACACACATCAATCTGAAATCAGAATTTGAGTTCATACTTTAACAGACCTCAGATCTCATTAAGGTCCAGGTCCATTACCAGCCTTCATCCTGTTCCCAACCACCACTTAGAAATACTGAGTGGCCTTTGCTGCTGTTATATACCATTTCACATTTCCTGTTGTTAGTCCATCATTTATCAGCCCAGAGAGAGTTACCCACAAAGCACTCAGCCTACGGTACCAAGAAAAATGAGGGTGGTTGTTGGAGAATATCAACATCTGAGAAGTTAACAGGATATGCATTTCAAAAAAATATCCAAAGACTCGTTAGAAAGATTGCTTGGAAATAAAACTCTCATAAAATTGAAAGATATTCCTCACTTGTAATAACTTTTTATTAAACTGCCATTTTGTTTCTTCAGCTAGTTGTCCTAGTTGTTTCCTGAGGGGCTGAAATATTTTTTGTTAAAGTACTGGATAGAAATATACCCCCTACTAAAAACTTGAAAGTTTCATTGTGAAAAGTTTTTTGGTGTTTTTGTTGTTTACCTTTCCTAGTTAATGATTCATTAGCTGCAGGTGCTATGCAGACCTGTGACCAAAAAAATAATAAAAAAAATCACCAATTGCTACAGAGCTCCATTTGGCTAAATAACTATTGAGAAAAGTGTAAAGTGGCCAAAACGTTGTCATCAACACCAAGGCTGAACTGAGACCTGGATGGAACTCAAGATTTTGTCAGATGCTGTCAGTCAACCTGTGGGTGATGACAGTGAATAAACAGATCCAGTAATAAACTACCTACACAAAGACATTTTTAGGTGATGTATTATCATCAGCATTTGTCAATCTCTCACTCTGACAGAAGGACTAATATATAAGCAAAAATGCAACGTGTACTGTGTAAATTGAGGCTCAAAACCTGCACAAGCATCAAAATGAGGGCAGCACTGGTTTGGAGTTTTAAAAAACATAAAAAAGAAAAAAAGAAAAGAAAAGAAAAGAAAAGAGAAGAAAAAAATCAATCCCCGCTTGTCCACCGTAGGAACATTTCCTCTGCGTATTGATTTATTGCCACCCGCTGGTGAAACATGTCTGTCATGACAGAAACACATGGCTCAGCACCTGGGCTCTATGAGGCTGAGCACTTTTCATTAATTAGCAGAAAACCATCAATTTCTGGTGACGAAGGAGGGAGAACAGCAAGAAACAGGAAACAGATCATCATGATAGTCAGTGCTCGTAATAGCAATAAACTCTGTTGTGTTATTTAAGGCTGTACAAAATGTCGATTTTTTTTTTTTTTGAATCAAAGCTTCTTTGAGGTCTTCCAATGTCTGTTATCATATTTCATGATGTTATCAGATTCATCAGATTAAAACTGTTGTCTTTCTTTAATTACATCAACTTTCCTCGGGGGCATTTTGAGCAATTTGGGGTTCAGTATTCTGCCTAAGGATACTTCGACATACAGACTAGGGCAGCCGGGGATCAAACCACTGACCTTTTGATAAGTGGATGACCCACTCAACCTCCTGAGCCACAGCCCCCCCTACAGGCTTCATATCACTTTTCAGACATTCTGTCATATAACCATGAGATGCAACTGCCTACGCCAACGGATCATCCTGTTTCTTCTTATGCTGCTAAAATATATCAAAATATATTCCCTGCATCATTTCAAGAATTTATATGAATAACTTCACTTGAAGAAAAATTGTTCAGTTCATCATCAACATCTTGAGAAATGCACCTATTTGCTTTCTTGCTGACCATTAAATGAGAAGATTATCACTTCTTTCAAGTCCTGTGATACCGCCACCAGCTGGGTAGCTTAGCATAAAGACTGGAACATGTACCACCTTACAGTGAAAACAAAACTCCAGGAAAACCATGAAATAGTCTGGCACAATAACCCCTTAAATTATTCAAGCAGTTCTATTAATCATGTAACAGAGGAGACCGCAGTGGGTGTGGTTAGGTTGTGGTTCACAGTAAGGGTGTAGCAGGGAAAGCAGAATAAAAGCAGCAAAACAAATAAGCTATATGTTGTTTGATTAACTGAAGCCTCGTCAGTTATATTACAGCACACAAGGTAATACGTTATAGAATCAATTTCAACCCAAAGGATGCATACACAGAATTTCCCTTTATGC
>JAQQZW010000016.1:4237090-4249485 GCA_029814745.1 Zanclus cornutus | reverse complement strand
GTCCAACTGCAATCTGCCAATTAGATTTTGATTTTTTCTTTACAAAAATTAGAATTTTAGGCAAATTACAACACAAGAGAAATTGTTAGGGGAATGCCAAAAATAGTGTTCACTGTTGTTTGTACCAAGAGGTTTTGTAGTCTGCTCTCATTTATATATATTATAAATGGGGTGGACAAAGTACGCATATTAGAAATACCCATCAGTATACCACTATACTATTCAACATCAAGACAAAATAAACCCTCCAAAAAGGACAACCTCAATCGACACCGTTAACACAACATCGCACTTTTATGATGGTAGAATTGAAACATGGGAGGAATTAAGACCAAAAAGCAGCAAACGAAATCCAGTAAACAAATTTGAATTTCTTTATTATGGATCTTCAGTAGATCAATAAACAGTTCAAAAGAGACTCTTCTTCAAAGAATGGGAGACTGGGGAGGTGAAGGCAAAACTGAGAAAGGCTTCGAGGTGGAAAGGATAAACAAACTCACATGATTCCTTCCAGTCAGTGGTGAGATCGATTTCCGTTCCTTTACGTTTCCAATCCAGAGGGATGTTTGTTTCCAATCTGTAGATTTTCCAATCCTGAGTGAGAGAAAACTCAGATCCTGGATTCCTCTTCACAAACGAGGGGATAATACAGGTGATTAAACAGGGGCAGGCTTCACACAGGACACAATAGAGAATGCCAAAGCATCAAAACGTCAAATGGCCACAAGCAAACGATGAACACAAGCAAGGAAGACAGGAGTTGAGTCCAAAAGACCAAAAGGCTGAGACGTTACCGGGGGAATTGGCAAAAGGCAGAAGTCAGGAACAGGCAAGGTTGGCAACAGGTGGTCAGTCCAGAGATAAGTGCTGGAAAGTCATGCATTTGCAGAGGAATAATCTGGCAGAAAACAGTGGGTGAGTGGAGCTTATAAAGGAGAGTTAACAGGTGAGGTGAGTTGAGCTGATTGCAGTGGAGCAGAGCAGGGAGTGAGTGATTGGCTGAGTAGAGAGAGAGAGTGATTGGGGCTGCGTTCAGAGCAGTTAATGGTGTTCCAAAATCCAAAACATGACAAGAATTTAGTGCACAGTGGTTGTATTATACGATATCGGTTATAGCAAGGTGTACCCAATTAACTGGCAACTAATGTACATAATAATATAATGTATGTTACGGTTAATTGTAATTCATGCTTTAGAATCTCCAACTAGGCTACAGTGCCATTATTGGAGAGTGGTATGTGTGTTTCTGTCCCACCCTTCCTCCAATTCACATTCCTCCAATCCCTTCGAAACTTGCCCCAACTCTTCGCAACTCTCTCCCCAACTCTTATGTATTTTTCACAATTTATTTTCCTCCGATTGACCTTTCTTTAAAAAAAAAAAAACATTAACATTTTGCTGATTTACCATATTAATTAGGTGCTAGCACACCTTATAAAGTGTCTAGTTGATTAGCTGATTCATTCAACAGTTACCATATGAACAATAATTTTCACACACCATCTTTTTCATACATGGCCTAACATGGCCTTGGTTATGTGGGGTCTAATTTAAATGAAGTAAGTGCATGAAAACTGCATTGAAAATATGTACTTGTCAGCTGAGAGCAGTGTGGACAATCGGCAACAAATGCAACAAAAGAGGTCCTTGGAGATGCCTGAGGCTACAGGCACTGATATTTTCTCTACTCTTTCATGCATGATGTCCACGATAGGGACATATTACTTTTAGTCTGTGTGTCTATAAACATTTTTCAGAGGTGTCATTATGAGTGTATTAAATGCGTGGTGACGCACTTCTGGTTGTCTAATTTCACACAACTATCTGACTTTTCAGCTAAGCGCCCTAAAGGCAATCGCCAGGGAATGAGGCTGACAAGGTCACTGAAGATGTCTGAAGCTACTGGTAAATACTTAAGCTTTCCAGTTAACTGTTCTCACTTGCAAATGTATTTTTTACTGTTTATTTCCCTGTTTGGTATTTGTTTTGAAATGTACAAATATATGTATTCCTGATTTACCGTCTTAACCAGCTGCTAGCATTTGCAAGCTAATAAAGTGACTAACTTTTGAGCTGATTTAGCCCATAGTGACAACATTAAGAATAGTCTTTTAAATACATTTTATTCATCCATGGCCAAACATGGTCTTGGTTATGTGGTTCTAATTTCATATTAAGTAAGTGCTAAAAAACTGCTTTGGAAATATGTACTTTTCAGCTGAGACAAGTGAGGACAATCAGCAACAAATGAAACGAAAGAGATCATTGGAGACGCCTGAGGCTACAGGTACTCAGAGAATCCCACTAACCTTTTCATGCATAGTGCATGCATGGGCCACTATAGGCATTTATCACTACTTACCAAGCCTGTTTGTAATACATAATCAGTTTTTTCATAAGCATCAGTATCAGATTATTGACTCCTTTATTGCATGTTGACACACCAATGGTTGTCTTATTACAAACAACTATCTGACTTTTAAGCTAAGTGCCATGAAGACAATAGCAAGAGAAAGAGGCTGACCCAGTCATCGGAGCTGTCCAAGGCTAAAGGTAAATACTCTTGCTTTCCTACAGGGGCAAAGTCTCAGGGATTTGGGTAGATTCAAGGAAAAAGGTTGCAATGCCCAAATGGCACATTGAAATATCCAGTGATTGCTTTAATAATCATTGTTTTCATGCCTACAGAGAGCCACCTGAAGAGCTTATTGGAGGATCTGGGGTTAAAACAGCACTACACAAAGAAGCTATCCTTGAGTACTGTTCTTCAAATCGACAAGAAGACCATTAGTGCTGGACTTGCTAAGTGTAATTTAGATCTTCCATGGCATTTTCTAAAGAAACTGATGATGGTTAATGTGACAGCTAGGAATGTGAAATCAGTATGTGAGTTAAACTGTGGGGATCCATCAGAGAGTACAAAGTTAGATCTTGATAATCTGGTCAACAGTACAAGTTCAGGTGACATGCTAAACCCCCTTGACATAGTCACTGCTCTGTTTCTGTGTTCTGATGGTTTTGTACGACAGGAAATGGCACTCAAAATGTCTATGTGTCAGTTTTCCGTGCCTCTGCTGCTCCCTAATTGTGACACAAAGCAGTGCTTGCTCATGCTTTGGGCCATGAGAGACATTGTTAAAAAGTACAGACCTCTGTCACTTTCAAAATCCAAGGGCTTTATTGAAGACAGGATTGCTCTCTCTGAACTTCCACTGATATCTTTTGTGAGACTCGGTGAGTGCTCCTTGTCCAAGTCAGAGATCCTCAATAAGCTTCTGAGCAATTCTCAGCAGTACCATGACACCTTCGTTCACCGTAATATGGAGTGTGGTGACAGTCAAAGGAGAATATCCAATGGCTTGGCTGAAATCACTTGGTACCTTCCTTGTGGGAGTGAAAACATAGATGTTTTCAATGAGCCAGTGGCGGTAGCTAACCTTCGTGGGGACATTGCTTTATTTGAAACACAATTTTCTTTTTTGTGTCAGACATCTGCAGCAGTTTTTGTGTTCTTTGAAAATTTGGACCTGAGCCGCTCGTGCGAGCTACTTACCAACCAACACCATAAGGCACAGATCTTCTTGGTGGGTAACCATCAAAGCAATGGTTTCAATATGGATGCTCTTAAAAATTTAGCAACCAAGTTGGGCTTGACTAACAGCAACATCCTTTTAAAGACTAAACACATGAATGATGCAGACTTTATCAAAAATTTGATGAAAACTGTCAGCAATGTAGTTAAGAAGTCAAAGATGAAGATGGGAATTGAGCAGATGGCTGCAATTGCCCGTGAACTGGGAATCTTGGTTGATGAAGACTGCCCAGAGTGCCAGACTGCAAAAGAAAAAGCAGATGCCATCACTGAAGAAATTAAAGACATCCTTAAATACAAAAAAGCTAAACTACCCTTGCAAGGTGAAATATGGAAGGAACTGACGCGCTTAGAGAAGGAAGAATTTCGGCTTCGAAAAGTTGGGTCTGAAAACATAGAAAAGTACAAAAGTGATCTCCAGGTAAAGAAAGGAAAATTGCGTGGAAAACAGAACTCTACTAAGATGTCAAAGGCAATGGCACATTTCATCAAGGCAATATCAAGCCCAGGTATAGAGAGGTGTTATTTCCTGAAATGGATGCGAATGAACCTTGATAACTTGTCCCGAGAAAAAGTGTCTGGCCTCAGGGAGCAGTACAAAGAGAAATCTAAAAATTCTAAGAACAAAGAGGAAATTAAAGACATTGACAAACAACTTTCCAACAGCTCACTGGGGACTGAACACTTCTTCCGTGAAATGGGTCAGATCTACGAAGCCTCGGTTTCCCTTCCAGAAACACACCCATCACGTCAACAATTACAGCATCTGCCCAGACTGTGTGCAGAATTGTTGCTGGATGGATTTCCTCTGGAGCTTGTAGATGGAGATGCATCCAACATACCCCTCAGATGGGTGAGTGATGTTCTCTCTCAGCTAAATGACTTGGTGTCTCCAAAGAATAAGATACTGGTAGTCACAGTTCTTGGAGTTCAGAGCACAGGAAAGTCTACACTCCTCAACACCATGTTTGGAGTACAGTTTGCAGTCAGCAGTGGCCGATGCACTCGAGGTGCCTTTATGTTGCTCATCAGAATCAATGACGATGTTAAAAAGAAGCTGAAATGTGACTTCATGGTGATCATTGACACTGAGGGTTTAAAGTCACCAGAGCTTGCACAACTAGACAATAGCCATGAGCACGACAATGAGCTTGCAACACTTGTTGTGGGGCTGAGTGATATCACCATTATCAATATCGCAATGGAAAATTCAACAGAAATGAAGGACATCCTACAAATAGTTGTGCATGCTTTTCTCAGAATGAAAGAGGTGGGCAAAAAGCCCAAATGTCAGTTTGTCCACCAGAATGTGTCAGATGTCTCAGCTCATGAGAAGAACCTACGAGACAGGGAACTTCTCTTGCAGCAGTTAAACGAGATGACTCAGGCAGCAGCTAAAATGGAAAAGAAAGAGAAGTACAACAGCTTCACTGATGTGATGGAGTACAGTACAGACACTGGCAACTGGTACATTCCTGGTATCTGGAACGGAAGCCCACCAATGGCACCAGTCAATGCAGGGTACAGTGAAGCTGTTTATGAGTTAAAGAAAAACATAATTCAAAGTCTGGCAAATTGTGAGTCATCTGCTACTAAAATCTTGGATTTTAAAGAGTGGATGACAAGCCTGTGGAATGCAGTAAAGCATGAAAACTTCATCTTCAGCTTCCGCAACAGCCTAGTGGCTGATGCATACATGAGGCTGTGCACAGAATTCAATAAATGGGAATGGGAATTCAAAAAAGAAATGTACACGTGGGTTACACATGCCGAAACAAAAATCTCCAACTTCGGCACAGTTGCTGTGAAATCTGAGATATCTGACATGAAAGAACTTCTGACGCTTTTGAAAAGTGAAGCTTGCACAGTGCTGTCTAGATGGGAGACTAAGCTTCTTGAAAATTTGAAACTGTACTTCAAGCAAACAGATGGTCATGTCGGTCTAGTTGAAGGATACAGAGAGGACTTTGCAAATAGTGCAAAAAGCCTTCGACGAGAAATAGAGAGCTCTGTTCTAAATCAGCTCACAGCAGCAGCTGACATCAGACAGGGGATGACAGAACTTGATCAAATCAAAGCGAACCACAGGAAAGAATTAGAGGGGAGAGTGCATCACTTGATTGAGCAATGTCGGAAGAAAAAAGTCAAGATGACAGAAATGGAGTTAGATAAAGAATTTGATCGGATGTGGAATAAAACAGAGAAAGAGCTATCCTTATCTAAAATAAAGGAAACAAACATCTACATCAGTGTGGGTCACCACCTGAGAGCAAATCTGTCACACAAGGGCGGTCATGCTTGTGAATTGTTAATTCAAAAAAGGCTGGAAGATTGCGGACAGGGGCCTTTCAAATTTGAAATGACAGCTCAGAGTGTCTTCTCCCGACTTACAAACAAGATTTTTGGGAATGAGGGTAACAGAAAAGCTGTACAACAAATTGCAGACAGCATCATAAATGCTTGCACGCAGTTTGTAAGTGAAAAAATGGAAAGAAAAAACAATTACCATGAGACTTACATCCTGGAGATCCTACATATGATTGATGAGAGGCTGCAAGACACTCTGGATAGAAACACAAGCATTGAGTTTGAAGTTTCTCTAAAACAGCACATCTGTGGAATTGCAGCCAGACAGTTTCAGAAAATGCATCAAGATTTCATACATTTGAATGATCCCTACAGATGTCTGAATCAAAACAAAGAAAAGTTTCGTGCTGATTTTAAAGATGTGTTTCATGAACGAGACCAGTGCCAGAAAAAGGCGGATGAATTCACAAACTCCTGCTTGAGGCCTGCAGTTGAAGACTTTGTCAATCGTTCCTTAGGTCCTGATATCATTGGTGAAATGCTGACGAGTCCAAAGTTTAGCACACGAATGTACTGCCAGTATGCCATCTTACTGGATTTGCTCTCAAAGCAAAACTTTGAAAACTATCGGAAATATATTTGCATGTATGAAGACTATGTAAAGAAATGGATACAAGACCAGATAGTAGAACGCTTCTCAAATCAATCCACGACGTTTTAGTTTGAGGATCGACATGTTCAGTCGAGCATCAACAGCATAAATGATGCTATCAAAAAAGCCACAACAGAAAGGAGTGACAGCTTGAAGACATTTGTTGAAAAAGTCTGTCGGGAACTTGGTGATAAATTGAGAATTTCCCAGGATGCTCTTGGTCCTTTAATGATCCTTAACAATGCCAACCAGGAACAGTTTGCTCACTGGCTCACTAAGTTTGTGAAGGAAATGGGAGAAGCTCTTAGAAAGAAATTAAGAAAAACAAACATCCAAGTGAAACTGAAAAATCTTCATGTGAATCCTCAGAATGAGCTTTTCACCAAAGTGATTGGATGTGGTAAACAGTGTCCGTTCTGCAAAGCACCTTGTGAGGCAGGAGGAAAAGAACACTCTGAGCACTTTACGTCACTACATCGACCAGAGGGTCTGGGTCTGTTCAGATGGGACATGACAGAAAAACTTGTCACTGATATATGCACGTCCTTAGTAATCAGTGACAATCGTTTTCGCTGTGCTGCCACAGACGGTGAGTGGCACCCTTACAAGAGTTACACAGATATTTTCCCAGACTGGAAAATTGCTCCAGATGTAAGTCTTCAGGCATCAGACTACTGGAAATATGTAATGACAACATTTAACAATGAGTTTGCTGAAGCATACAAAGCAAAGCCTGCTGATATTCCTTCAGCTTGGAAAAATATCACATACGAGCAGGCAGAAAAGAGTCTCAAGGAGTCATTTAACATTAAGTGAGACTACTAACATTGTTCTCACTTGCTTTGAGTGTACAGAGGTTCATTCTTTTATTGATATTTTGATCTCACTTTTTTTAATGAAATAGAAGAAAATCACGATACTGTAACTCTCTGTCACAAGGTGACAAGGTTCAAGACACCGTCAGTCAACAAACATTTTGCCATTACAGCCTGCAATGGGGATGTAAGAGAAAATCACCAAAAAATACTGCCAAACTATAGAGGAGATCACAATAAACATCTTTTATCAAAACAATCTGCTGTACATTACTGTATGTTAATGTTGACCTCATCAACATTTTTAAATCAGTGTTCATGTTAGGAACATACAACAGATTTCCAGTTTGATTAAATCTAAGTTTGAATTTATGATCTTTGTGTGCAAGATTGATGTGATTGCAATGCTACTGAAAGATGTACACAAGGCAACAAAGTGACAGAACCATGTTTTTCTTTTATCAAATATATGATATAAAATCTGTTTAAAATCTTGCTTTTACAAAGTATAGTGTTTAAAGTAAAGTATTTTACAAATGTCAAATATTTACATTTACTGTACTTTTTTTTTAAAAAGCTCAGTCTTTTTGTGGTATTGTTATAATAGGACAATATTTTTGTTCTGATTAAATAAGATGTTTTTGTTTATCTTGAGAATCTGATGTCAAATATTCACATTTTTCTCTACATCAATCAAGCTGCTTTTGGTGTTGTCGTAATAGGACAGAAAGTTTTAAGAAAGTATGATGTGATTTTTTTTTTTAGAATTTAGAATTTGTCTTTGTTTCTGTGAAGTATCTGATACATGATTTTACTGTGATTTAAATGATCAGTCTGCCTAAATTTCAACATGTAGGCTGTATGTGACAAAAAGTATTTTTCTTATCTAATGAAGTCTAAAATGTGATTGTCTTAACTCAGAGTTTAGAATCTCTGATTGTATTTCAATGAAGTATGTGATTTTAAATGTTACCATTTTTAAAAGAGTTTAAATTTCATTGTGTTGTCAACATGTATACATTACTTACTTGGTTAAATGATTCAATAAAGAAACAACATCAGCAAACTGGCTATGAATGTCTTTAATGTTTCCCAGATCAGAATCACAGCATACAGTGTATAATAACTTCTAAAGTAAACAGAAATATCATCACCTCATTTATTTATATAGTTTTACTGTTCTTTTTTTAATAATCATCTTTTTTTAAAATTTCATTATTTAACATTTTCTTCATCTCAAGTCTTGGGTTTCTGAATTCAACAAAGAATGTCAAAACAAGACAACAGGTGCAACTTTGCATTGGAGACCAAGCTGAAGATTTATCTGAGTATGTGTCACCATCTTTGCGTATGTTTACCTTTTGTGGCTGTTAACCATGAGCTTCCGTGCACCACTGACCTCACACAGGATCTCTAAACAACCCCAATAATATGAAATCTTGTTTTGTTTGGTAGACTGCAGTTTTTGTGCATGTTGAAATAAGAATATCATAATCCAGCCCGAACTGTGAGAACTACAGGGCTGCAGTGAGTCACTTAATAACATAGACAAGCGTGTGTCCACATACGTCCAGTCTGATCCACTGTTACACACATGCTCAGAGTCTGAAAGTGCACTGGACTTTTCAGACTTACTTAGCCTTTCATCCACCTCTCAACTGTTTGGAATGAAACTCTTTAATGCTACATCACATCACTGTAAGGTCAACACAACCTCCATAACCTCAACGCAACACAGTGTGTGGAAGAAAAAAGTCAGAGCAGCTGCGTGATCTCATTACTCTATGAAGATGTGAGGCATCTTATGGTGTCAAAGCCCTCATGCCTGTCTCACATGTGAATAAGTGGCTACATGTAAACACTGCTACATGTGAGGTGAGCTAACATTTCATTGGCTGCACTTGTTTTTAGTGTCTCAGTTGAGGAGTCCTGACCGTGAATCACTGGCCAGTTCCCTACACCATCATTGCATTAATTAGCTGGCTTTTATCAGTGCTCTTAGTCTGAGATGTTTCCATAAATACTCTGAAGTCACACAGATTAGGCAGCAGATTCCTCAGCAGGACAATCGCATCACAGTACATTTCAAAATAAAAATTTGCTAAAGCTTTGTGGATTAAAGTAGAACCCCAAAACAAACAAATAATAAACAAATGAAAAATCAAAATGATGCTACAGGGTGCCCATATGAAAATGACCAACATATTAAGACAAAAAATAAAAAATAAAACAAAAAGAACAACATGACAGGTGATCTGTGGCAAGCACTTTTACTGACCGATGAATTTAAAACCTTAACCTCATGGCCTTTTACTTTTTTTTGCAAACTGCACCTGACTGCAAACTGACTTTTCAAATCCTCCATAGGACGGATCAGTCAGGTATCCTCCTGGCAAACGTTGTGGGTAGAAAGATGGACATGCCTCTAAATGTCCTTAATTGCTAGAGATCAGTTCATCCTCTTTTGATTCTGATGATTTCTACATCTAAGGCTGTGAGTCTTTTTCCAATCTCCTCCCAAAGTCTTTTCCACAGCGTGTTCCTTCTCTTGCACTTCTGTCCATCACCTACTCAAAAACATTTATCCACTCGCGGCACACCCAAGTCAGTTGTTTTGCGTTTTACATTGTGCACATTTCCCTGTTAGCAGGCTTACAAAATCTGACAGGAGCAGCCAGGTATATCTCTCCCCTTCCAGTCCTCCCCCACCACCCAGTTAGGCAGTAATAAAATAGAAAACAAACAAACAGGCTAAAGCTAGAGCACAAGCAAAGACAGCACCGTTGACTAACTTCTCCCATACTGGATGTAGGCTACTATGTGTTCCTGTGGGCTCAGACAACAACACATCAGTTCAGTTCACATGCTGTATTTACCAGAGTGTTACCCATGATGCATGATTGAGATCCTAAGCAGGGAATCAGAGCGGGGCATCGCTGAGCTGTGGTCCTGCATTCTCACCCGAAAGAAGAGAGCAGAATCAGTATCAGCTGTTGTCGACTGTGTTGCTTTACCCTGTTTAGGAGATTCAAGCCCCCTTTTTAATCCTGCAGCTTTGCGCCGCAGGCTTTGAAGGCCCACCGGTTACCCTCAGTGTGCTTGTCAGGGACCGAGCAAAAAGGCAAACGGACAGGGGTGTATAAAAGAAAAAAAGTTGCATTAATGAAGTTCAAAAAAAATGTTTTTGCAAATGTGAAAAATCAATCTTAATATTTAAACAAAGATCAAAAATTAGGGCCCTAAACTCAAGAGGTCAACTAAGCATAAGGGAACTAAAGCCTCCACATAACTGAACAGACCTGGCTGCAATTAACACATGACGGCTTATATACATGCAGACTAGTCCTGCCACAAACACAAGGGGAATCTTGCCTAACAAGATAACATTTAACATCTAACAAACTTAAGGATCCTTACATAAACAACCTATACAATTTATATTATTCACAAATAAATTTGTTTTCAACAAACAAAAGCAAAGCTAAGCAAAAAAATAGTTCTCAAAGAAACAGCATGAAAGCTGCTCCCTTTTCCAACCCCCTGTTGGCCTTTTCCATTTCCTGTGGGTTGAATAATAGCTGACGAGCAAAATTTAAGTGAGACGCTATTGACAAGAGCACACTGTAAGAAAGGCGGTTTTGCCATCTGTTCACTAATAAAGCATCAGTGAAACCTGTTAATGTCTCGTAGCTTAATTGCCATGAGACACTATGACATGAATCGTAACCACCCTTCAACACTTCAGCAAACACAAACAAATTATAAACTATGTCCAGTTTATAAGTAAGCACAGAATCAGTGCAAGACAGCAGTGGTGTGCCTACAATATGCAAAACAATTGCACATCTTTGGTTAACAGGTTATATAACAGCCACTAATCTGTTAACAGTAGCCTAATCCTGTGGCCAAAAGAATAACCAAAGGCACTCAGGCTTACAACAGCACATACTGTGTTGTGGCTGGGTTTTAGTGTAGGACCCAAGAAAGGCAGAGGCAGGAAAAAAGTTCGTAGTGTTTAAGGAAGTCCAAAAACACACAAAAAGACAAAAAAACACAGGTGGTGTTGGCAAAAGGCAGGCTGGCACGTGGAGACGTCGTCAAACCACAAAAAGAAAATCACCGGACAGCAAAAGTCACTAGTAGACTTACACGCAGGAAGGCACACACTTGAACATAACACTAACACACTAGAAGGCACACACTAGAAAAAGCACAAGCATACAATTAGCAAAAGCACCAGGCAGGCTGAGCAACAAAAAACAAGAACAAGAGCACGCTGGAGATCACTGGAGAAACACTGGAGCATAGAAACAGCACTATCAAGTGAGACGGAATTATTTGGCCCAGGAGCAGAGTCTTCACCGGGCTTATATGGGGTGGTTGATTGTTGGGAATTGAGACCAGGTGTGCCTAATAATCCGCCACTCAGGAGAGAAGGAGGAGAGCCAGCCACACCCTCTGCCACACACACATGCTGCAGGTAAGGAACACAAAGGGGAGGGGGGAACAAAAAGGGAGAACACAGCACAAAAAGCCAAAACAAAGCAAACAAAAAAACCCAGACCACAACATACTGACGACTCTACGTGCGTATTACAAAAGTTGATGGTGGCTTGTTGTTGGTTAGAAATTTCATAGAAGAGTGTTTTTTACAATGTACCTCCAAGAAAAATGTGGGATATGGACAGTCTGTAATTGATTAGGCTGGTTTTTTGAAAGTATGTATACCGATAAAATGCTGCAAACAATAGTTATCCTCTTAGCTTAAAAAAAAACAAAAAAACAATCCTAGTTGCAAGACCTAAAAACAGTGTAGGCTAGCCACATGCTAACAAAACATATGCTAAAGTTTTGGAATTGTTAACTGAAAATAAAAAATGCCCTCATGTGAGGACAAGAAGTTCCTAGAAGAAGCCACTCTATCCTATATGTTATCTGTTGTATTTTATTTCATTATATCGCCAGGATATAAGCAAATACAGAGTTAATGATTGGAGTGTATAATGTCCCGTTTACTAAAACAAGCACA
>JAQQZW010000016.1:3838283-3851962 GCA_029814745.1 Zanclus cornutus | reverse complement strand
CGATGACTGGCAGTGATGCAGCATGAATGAATTAAAGGTAGAGGGTTTTTAACAAAGACAGCAGCAAGATGTAGGTGTGTCCATTGTACTATTGGACAGATGTGACCAGCTGATGAGAACAGCTGATAACTCAATTGACAGACCCAGCTCATGACACCAGGATATTATGAGTGAGCATTTGTGAGAGAAGAGAATGGCAAATGGTTTGAGAAATAACTACAGGTCTAAGCATGCAAAGGAGTAGTCTGAATGCTTGAGCTCCATTTGACATATGATGCTTCTCCTGAGATTTTTGAACAAAGCTTCATATGTCTGTCATCATATTTTATGATGTCATCTCCCTGAAAAAAGTCAATGTTTGTCCATTTTCACCAGCACAAGTTTGTTCATTGGATAATTTGTGTTTATTCACTATAAACAGCCAGAATACAGTACATTAGCCATTAGCTAGCAAGCATCGGCAAACAGTGTGTTTGTTTCCTGGTCAACCTCTTTCTGATCTCTGCACTGACCAGACTTTTTTTTGTAGTTATTTCCTTTCAGTTTTTTCTTTTTTCCCCACCCTACCCTCTACATGATTATGAACTACATTTCCCCTCCGGCTCAACAAAGAGAGTCTAATTACTGTACAGGTTGATATCTTCTCTGCAGCTTGCTGTGCGGACAGGTTAAAGTAAAGATGAATTCACTCTTTGCTCTCCTCCCATTAGTAAACTGTTTCTGATCAGAGTAGTATCCGGTGTGACTTCAGCTTTTTAGTCTGCCACCGGCTCTCTCCTCCTAAGCTCCTAAGCTCTCAGCAGCTCTCCGCCAGTGTTTGTCCCTTCAGCCCGATAGTGCGACAGCCTGTGCTTTCGATTGTTAATTTAGAATTCGATCGTCAGCATTATGAATGAGCTTAGACGCATCGAACTTTTCTGTACAGCCCTATGAGATTCAAACACAGAATGCTGCTATTACATGATATGTGCAGCAGGGACAGCAGCATAAACTGTTAAAAGCTAATATCTGTTAATAATGGCTTCATAACTGATGTTGCAGTGCAAAAGTCATATGAGCATTTTTGGTGCCTTTACTGTAATTAATGCTTGATTAGACGTTTTAGTTTAGGCAGCTAAGTCTACTTTGCTATGGTTAGGAAGAGATGTGGGTCATAGTTTGTTGATTGTTGCAGGAGTGCTAACAGGATACAAAAAGCATTGCATCCCATTATTCTTAGTTCATCTTTTGTTTGATCATTAACTGGAGCCTCTTATAGCATTCATTGAGTGGAAGGTAGTAATACACTCAGAGCAGGTCAAATGGGTGAATTCTTCATCCCTGTCTATGCTCATGTCATGTTGCTGTACTAATGTTTAACACATGCATCTACTCCTAACCGTAATATACAGGTAAAAAGGAAAGCACTAAAATTTTTCCTTCATATTGTGTCTAAATTTCTGTTTGCAGTAATGACGGGGTGTTTGATGTAGCCCTGCATGTCCATGTTCAGGTTTATAATAACGGCAGAGTAACCTGGACTCCCCCTGCACTCTATTGCAGCTCTTGTGGCGTTAAGGTGAGCATAGACACATGTACATACTCAAACCTAAACCTTCTCAAGCTTTCTATTCATTTCCTTCTAGGCTTGCTCTACCTCTTCCACCTCTCTGTCTCCTGTAACATCACTCTTTGTGTTTCAATCCAGGTTACATATTTCCCTTTTGACTGGCAGAACTGCACCATGCAGTTCCGCTCCTACACTTACGACTCGACAGAGATTAACATACAGTATGCGCTAGACTCAAGAGGCAACGAAATCAGGGAGATCCAACTGGATGAATCTTTCAGTGGTGAGAATTTGGTGGGGAAAATATGAGAGGATTGATGGATGGAAAGATGAAGCAGTATAGGGAATAGGGAATATGGGAAAAAAAGAAGTAAAAAGTTGGATGGCATAAATGAAATGTAGTACAATTCCACGTTTAAGCACTGTCAGTTTCTTTTAAGAGGAAAAAATAGATAGTAAAGGTAGGAACATTTGCACAGCAAATGACATTGTAGTATTACTTAGGGGTATATATTACTTTGCGTGACACAGTTAATTACCTTTCCCCCTTTTTAATTTTCTCTCATAAGGCACTTTATGCTTGCTTTTGCTTATGATGCAAATCATAGTCACAGGAGTGTTTTTACTTGTTTGCACTTTTGTATGGGCCTTTTTGTATTATGCATAGCTGCAGTTTGGGTTGCAAAAGCCATCATTTTGCTTTTCTAAATTCTTAAAATGTAAACGTTTCTCCAGAGAGCGGTGAGTGGCACATCAGACACAAGCCAAGCAGGAAGAACATGAATGATGATAAGTATGAGGACATGACCTTCTACCTGATCATCGAAAGAAAGCCTCTGTACTACGTGTTGAACATCATCCTCCCCTGCATCCTCATCACCATCATCGCCATCTTTAACTTCTACCTGCCTCCTGATGCAGGTATACCAACAATTCGGAATAAAACATAACAACCAGGCTACTATGAGCTAAAGTTAAAGGTGGTTCAAGGTATCGAGTTTCCACCTTGATGTAGCTTTTTTGGGGATTATACTGCCTTATCATCACTCTCTAAAACTGCTAATGCCATTTCCTAATTGTGCTTGTGTGGTCTGGTAAAATTGGGCAATCACACATTTGTTCAGTAACTTGCACGAAGAGATTCAATTTCAGATTAGATAGTTGGTTCCCATAGGTCACTACTGAATCAGCAACCTTGAAAAAAAAAAAAAAATTAGCAGAAATCAGCCCCACAACTACAGAGAGTAATCCGCTTAAGACTGCACTTTGTACAACACTCACATGGTTCAATATGATTTTGTGATAAACTTGATTACATGGAATCATTGCGTGATTAGTGTGTCGGTTTTGATCACTGTTCTGTAGAACAAACACAAGGTCCAGATGTTTAGCTACATACTAAATACAAAATTTACATGTGTCAGTTGAATTCAGTATTTAGCTTCGATAGCAGTTACTATAATCAGATGAACATATTCACCACACTGTCTGTGGTCAGAGTACTGCCTAAATCACATGACACACCATGTTTTCAGTTGATTTAGATGGAAGAAGAGTAACATAAAACTAGATGATATAAGACTAGATAATGAACCTTTGCTAGAAATACAACTAAAATGCTAAATAAATTACCCAATACGAAGTGTACAACGTTAAGAAATGTATAGAGGTTGCCCTTACAGAGTTGCATATCATATTAGAGTGAATTAATTTAAAGCAGGTTTTAACATTGTTGACACATGATCTTATATTTTGCACTATTTTAAGCACTGTGGGAAAAAAAGAGTTAAAATACAGGCTTTCAAGCATTTCTCCTTCTGAATCAGCATTGAGATCATCATGCAGGGAGATAGATATTATGAGGAATTAAAGAATAAAAAATGCAACAACAACAGCAAAAAAGCTCAAATCTGAACATTTTTACTGACTGTTTTTGGTGACTTGTCAAACCTTGTGGAGTAGCTAATGCAGAATTCAAACACACAACGTCAGGATTGCTAAAATCCTGGCTACGGCCATGAAGGTGGCTAGAGTGTGTGTGTGTGTCTGTGTAAGCGTGCATAGAGCTTCCTCCTTTTCCTGACTCTATATATTTTTTTTCCTTTTTTGAATCATGCTCTGCTTGTGGGACCTCTCAAGGTCTGTGCTACTGCACAATCTGAAGACATTCATGCATCCTCATAAAATATGATCATTCCACTCTGACACAGAGACAAGTCAAGGACATTAAAGCAGTAATCGATGAAAAAACATTTTCTCTTACATCATTGCACTGTACCTCACAGGGATCAGCTGTCAATCAAGATTCTGATATGTTGAACTTTGTGATGATGCAATATAGAGAAGTGAGTGGGGGAAATGCCTCTGCTTTGACAGTTACTCACTGTGGGAGCACACACAGCCGTGATGCACATCAGTTTCTCATTTCCTACCAACTCCAACCAATCTGAGATAAACACAGTTTGTAAGTGACCGCTGAATACACTTGGGAGTCCTTGCTCTATTGACCAATCAGTTTCACTTACGTTGTAGAATGGGAGATGAATTTTCTATTAGAGTCATTACTGGTGAATTACATGGACCAGCTGCTGCTAAAATGTAGATCTCACTCTGTTGAAGGAGGAACAAACCTTGTCCTGGTAAAACTAGATGAGATGTAACATGCTGTAATTGTTACTTCTGTCAACAAGAGTAAAAATTTTACACTAACTTCCAACAAAATAAAAATTAAATATGTTTTGTAACATTTCATCTCTTACAGGAGAGAAGATGGGT
Organism: Zanclus cornutus; assembly: GCA_029814745.1. Classification (NCBI taxonomy): domain Eukaryota; kingdom Metazoa; phylum Chordata; class Actinopteri; order Acanthuriformes; family Zanclidae; genus Zanclus; species Zanclus cornutus. Next base: position 3,847,638 of record JAQQZW010000016.1, on the reverse strand, counting down.
CTTTCGATCAACGTGTTGCTCACCCTCACTGTGTTCCTGCTGCTGCTGGCTGATAAGATCCCAGAGACATCATTGGGTGTCCCCATCATTGTCAACTACATCATGTTTACCATGATCCTGGTCACATTTTCTGTCATCCTCAGTGTGGTCGTCCTCAACCTGCACCACCGCTCGCCCAACACCCACCAGATGCCCATGTGGGTGCGCAAGGTGAGGACCCTGCCTTCATGGGTGAAAAGTATAAATATCACACTCATAGCCTGGTAATAGATTTACATTGTAAATCAAACTTGAGAGTGAATGAATTAAATTTTTTCTTTGACGCTATTGATCATTTTGCGTCTCTGGGCTCTCTGGCTCTCTGGCCTATGTACCCACCATATCTAAGAGCAGTCTGGTAGAATAAGAAAGCTTACTTTATCCTGTCTGAGGCTTTTTGAGGATACCAGCACACAAAGATGAGGTCAGTATCTTCAAGGGAAGGCTTTCACTTTCTCAGCAGTCTGCATCAAAGAGAGGCATGGTGAGTGAGGTCAAAGTGATGTCATTTGGTAACTACCCATGGGGGAGATTGTTTGGCACTACAAAAAATAATAACTCCAGTGTGTGATGTGCCCTTACAGTATGTGCAGTAGAGTTAAAAACTGCATAAAGACATCAAAATGCAATTATGTGACAAATCATTAAAAAAAGATAAGTTTCTTAGATTCAGTACACCCCTCATTTCCCAAAAGTATGTGATTAAAGTTTTCACAGTTTAGTCAGATTTAGGCAACAAAACTATGTGGGAAAAGATGATGGTTTTGATAAAAAATAAGTATTTTAACTTACATTACATAGGCTAAGTGATGCAAGCTAAATATGTCTATTAACCTACAGAAGTACATTAAATCAAGTCAATGTTGACCTTCCATTTCCTTAGTGAAAAATTCTGTATTTGTTTAACACTTCCATCAACCCCAACCTCCACCCTATGCAGACTTTCTCAGTCTTTATACTATGTCACCTGACAATTTTTATACATAGTATTGGGACACATCTGCCGTGCACAGAAGTAAACTGATAGGTGTATTACCTGCATGCAAAATTGCGGTTAGGCAAATGTGTTGCAAGTTATAAAAAGGTGTGTTGTCTGCACAAAAGTTGGAGACTGAACTAAGTAAATGAGTGAAATCAGATGCAAAAGCTTTACAACCATGCCCATATTTTATCACCTCTTGGGTATGTTAATGAGCACAAGTCATAACAGTGTGCACATAATGAAAATGAGGTTGTTAATTTACTTAAAAAATTAATGCATAAATTAAAACTATTACATGGGCAAGCAACACCTCTATCAATATAGTAAATAGTGACCTGGAATTGATTAATTTATGTAATGTTAATTTTTGTAATAATTTGGTGTCATGGAGGCAATAGTAGCTTATATACATGCACACTATTGGATTAAGTTGACAGTCCTCAACACCCTGAACGTCATGTTTTAAAATTAACCTCCATCAGAGGCTGTTGCCCTCGCTGTACATTATGTGCAGTTAATTACAGGCCTGAGCAGCAGCTCTATACTTCGCTCCAAGTTCTGTCACGCTTTCAGGGAACATTCACCTCAGAAAGGCTCACACACAGGTAATTTGCATGGTTTAATAGAACTAAGCTGCTTGACAATGGACTGATGGGGGCCAAGAACATTATAGGTTCTGCTTCTTTTCAACACTACTCCTCAGACCATCAGTATTGCGAAATGTGAAAAGAGAGGATTTGCGCACAGCAGCAGAAAGAAATATACGGCTGTTTAGGTTTGTTTTTCTCTTGGTTGTGACTCACAAGATACTTTTAATGTCATTCTTATTATTTAAAGATGCACTAATGAATATTTTTATGTTAACAATGGATTTAAGGATAATGGGAAATATGAAAGGGGTAACTTGCAGTAAAAAACCCACAGAAAATTATTACCCAAGTTTCCACTTTCTCTCGGTTAGAGAGTGTTTTTGCAATCTCTGCAGTTTATGAAATGTATTGAGTTACAAAATCCAAATGATCTCATTCTAAGTATATACAAATCATCACTGACAAAATGGCATCAATCCATACCACTAATACAATAATTATAATCTGAATGATGAGGGAAATATTGACTTTTCTTTTCCAACATTCTTTTATTACAGTTATTATTGCTTTAACGGTACCACTTCCAAGCTTGGAATTTAGCCCTGCCATTTTTTAAAATTAATCTTCATATATATGCAACTCAGCAGAAATTTTATATAAGCTAGAAGAAAATTCCTACATTGCGAGACACATTGGAGTCGCCAATTTGGCCAAAAATCTGGTATACATTAAAGAAAAATTGTGCTTGCTAATTTTCATCAAACCTTCTTCACTTCATAGCTCTTACGGAAAGAACAGCAGAAGTCAAAGAGTTTGATATTCTGCAATGCTGACTCAGCAAAGTAGGTTCAGGAAAGACTGTATACAGGTGTCAATCATAAACAGTATATTTAATGGTGGACAGAGCCACTGTGATGTCACCCATTGGTTTGATGAGTACAATTCTGAAGCCTATTTGGCATTATGGCCTTCACTAGCTTAGTTTTTTGTAGCCAGATGTGACCATATTTGGACAAGAGGGTTGTAAATATGTTTGTTTCTTCTGTAAAGTTGGGTGTTTTAATACGGGGCTCACTGGGAATTGACTCGCTTGTGGAATCAGCCTCAAGTGGTCAGTCAAAGAACTGCAGTTTTTGCCATTTCTGTCTTCTTTGCTTCATTTTTTTTTAGCTCTGGAGGTATCAGCTTGGTGCCAATAACATCTCCACTGTCCAGCTGTAGAATAACGGTATAGGACAAATTCAAATGTCCATCCAGAATTCTAAATTGTTTGCACTTTCATTTAGATTATTCTTTTTTAGACAAGTAAACACTCATCTACATATTAGCATGGTCATTTATATCGCTAAACCTGAAGTAATAGACTTTCAGAGCAGGTAGAGTAAAGGTGCCTGTACCTGGGTTGTGGGCATTGCCAGTGTTGGTATGGACCCATTTTAAAATTACTTTTGTAAGTATGTCAAACGCCCAAAAATCCCCAAAGCGTTCAGTCCCTGGACAGCTGTCACATTTAGTGCTTTTTCCTGTTTTTCCATCTTTATTGCTGTCAGCATCTCATTCTTTTTTCTGGAGATCTCTCTCCTCAGTTCACCTACAAGGGTTCTGTGCCTGGTGCAGTCTTGGTGGATTTCAGCTCGCCCTTATGCTCGACCACCATGTCTGTAAGCGCCTTCAGCTCACCTTTAATGTCGCTTAGCATGCTGCTTGCTGCTGTGATCCTGACGTTTTACTTAGAGCCTGGTCACACACAGACAGAGCAGTAAGAAGGACACTGCCTCTCTGAACTTACTGATACTTTATGTCACATAAGGAATCATTTCACATCGCATTCGCTCTTCTACTTGTACTTCTTTCGACAGAACACATGGCCTGTTATTTGTTCGTCAAAATCTTGATATTGATATGGGCACAGGAACTTAGCTGGTCAGCTAATGAGTCTCAATGTTAAACATGCTGTCAAATTATATTCACTGTTTTTCAACTGTTCACAATGGTATTGACTTTGAATCTTGCTTGTATTGCATTAGCTTAATGAGCTTAGCAGAACAGAAATATGTCCCATTGCTAAGTGTCTAAGGTTTGTCCTATTTACTGGAGCAGTGAGAATTGTTTCCATTGCATTAGAACTTTATAAGATGGCAATGATTGTTGATCCAGGTATTAGTTAACCCCTCGGGGCTTGTGAAAAACGTAAGATTTTGATTGCAAAAAACTCATCAAATTAATGGTCTTAATTAGTTTTTCCTTGGCAAGTGACCATGATATGGTGACCATGGTACCATGGTAAGCGGGATCATGCCTGACGAGGTGTCCCTAATCAGGAATTAAGGGACTCCGCCTCCACCTCTTCATCATCCATTATTTCCTGATAATGGGCACCTCATTGGATATGATCCCTTACTTACTATACACACAAAAATCCAGTATTTTTTTCATACTGTTAGTAACTTTTGTCCTAATTTGGGTAATTTATTGACCATTTAATCTTATATTATCTTTTTTTCCCAAAAATGAGCAAAATGGTGCTTCAGCATCTTCTCTATACTGCCAGGGATTCAATTTTGATGGGGAAATACTTGTCCTTTCTTTATTTATTCGTTGCCTACAAGTAGTCAACTGTAGTCGAACATTCTGTCATCAACCATCTCTTTGTCTCTCTTTCTCACTTTCTTCCTCTCTCTTTCTCTCTCCCTCTCCCTCTTTTTCCCTCTCGCTGCCTTTCCATCTCTGTCCCCCAACCCTCGTGTGACAGTTTACCATAAACCTGTTTATTACCTCCCAATTTTTTTCTAAATATGTGATACTATACTTATTTTCTTGTCTTTTAAGCATTTTCTTATCTCGCCAACTAAGCCATATAACAACACACACACACACACACACACACACACACACACACACACACACACACACTCCTTCAATATCACATCTTAGAGCACCTTCTGTTTGACCAGTTTGGTTGCTCTTTGCTGTGATCATATCAGTGTGTATGACTCACAAGCCTGCTGTCCTGGACAGAACTGTCTATGGGGAATATGGTTCCAAATAAAGTCAAAGTCACCCATTTTTTGTTGAAACTACAACACAAGTTAAGCTATTTCACCTCACGTTACATTCTCCATTGTAGTTGCAGTGAAGTGTGATACTTGCTAGTGGGCAATTACTGACATCCATCTGTCAATACGGGCAAGCCAAGAGTCGTTTCAAAAGAAAAGCACTTCAAAGTGCAGATAAAAGAGCCATTTACAGAGGCAAACAGCATTTATGACATTGATCAATACCAACATTTGGCCCAATTATTTGCTGTTTTATCTTCTAGTCAAATTACTCTGGTATTTTGTATAAATGCAACTACAGACCTGGCAGCCAAGATGTAGATGTAAGATTTACTTTCTTTTTCTCAGGTTTAATCAAATGTTTAATTTGATGTAATTACACATATCTGGGGGCAGCCAAGCACCAGTATAGTACTTTATGTAAGAGGTCCACTGGAGCATCCAGAGTTTGTCTTCTTGCTCAAGGCCACCTTGAGAGTAGACATTGAGGAATTGGAAAGCGTAACCCATTTGGTTTTCCCACCCACATCATTCAGCAGCAACTGTTCTCAAAGGTTATTTCACTATGAAATCCAACATTTTGACGTATTTCTCAGCCTAAATAGGTAAATATAGGGCAAGTACATTCCAGCTGTTCTATAAATCATGAAGCAGGAATCCAAACAAATTGATTTTTACTAACAGGGAAGACGATGGAGGTGATGGAGAGCCAGCGAGCTGTTGACTGAGAGAGGAGAGTATAGTTAATAAACCTTTTGTTTTCCAATGTGTTTTTGAGTCAAAGAAATGTACATGACTGAATATTTTGACATTTTTGATTTTCAGTTTTCACTCCCTGTTTTCACATCAAATCAGAGGAAGTGGAGGTAGTTGTGGTGGTAACTTCTCTGCATTTCATCTCTGCTTTCTTCTAAGATCTTCATCCACACGCTGCCTCCTTACCTGGGCATGCTGCGGCCAAAAGTAGAGGCCCCCCTGTCCCTTGTAGACAACATTCCCCGTCGGGAGAAGAGGATGGTCAACATCAGCAAAGTGGCTGATGAATACTTCATCCGCAAGCCTGACTCCTCCATCTTGTTCCCCAAGCCCAACAGGTGAGACCACACGCACTCTTGGTCCAGGGTCATACTATAGGTGTGTGTGTTAGTGTTGGTGCATGTGATTGCACTTGGGTATGCATTTTGTTCTGCATGTATGTACCTGCCTAAAGCTGCATTCAGACAGACGGTGAGTTTTATGCAAGCAAAATATATGGCGATACACAAGGGGACACAATTAGATGCAAGGCCACGGCGAATTGAGGTGAAGACTCATCAGCACAATTTCAAAATATTTCTATATGCATGGTCGGTGCAAGAGTTGCTAGGCTAGCTAACATCTAAACAGTTGGTGAGTTGGTTATTTGGGCAACTGAACATCCTGCACACAACACTTCAACACTTCAAATTTGCACATACGATGGAAATTGTGTATTGAAGTTTTATTTGGTTATGTACATGTTGAGAGTAAAACTTTGCTGACCTTGTTTAACAAGACCTGACAGTTTAAAAGTGTGGTATCTGTGCTTCTTAAGTAGATAGTTCATCAGTATTAGCTGTTTTAAAGTGTACAATATTATGACATTCTTGAAACCAGTGGGTACATTGTTGAGGTTACTGCTTATATATTAGCCTCTGTCACAAAATGTAATGCCATTAGATGTGTTTTTCAAATATTACTACAGATACATAAACATTTATGTGATGACTAGACAGCCTATTATTTGTTAATGTTTAACAGGGGGATTAGCTTGGTGGGAAAACCCCCCTTCCAGTCGTATAAACTCATAAATATAACCCGTAAGTATAAACTACTTACCCACTACTAATTTATATTTATTCACAGTTGAAAAAGTCTCCAGTAAATTAAGTATTTGCTCCTATTTAAGTAGCGTTTGCTATCATGAAAAAATAAAAAATAAAAGGAAAATTAATGTATCAAATAGTGACACATTTTTAAAGATATCAGTCAAAAAGATTTAATGCCTGAGAAGGTAAAGAAGTTAGAAATTAAAAAAGGGTTATGGTGAGCCCTATCCCGAATACTAACACCATTTAAAAAACTTCACACACACACACACACACACACACACACACACACACACACACACGTTTCTCTGTCTCATTCTTTTCAGTTCCACCGAGTCATTGTTAATTTTGTGAACTGTCTGGTTTAAATGGGAACGTTGCTGCTGCGATGTGATTTTTGAAGGGTGGGACTGAGAGAAAAGGTGTAATTAAGAAGTCTGTCTGTTACTTCAGCACCATGGACAGTACCATAGACTTGTCACAGCACAGCACAGTCTGGCCATGGTCGGGATCATCGATTTTAACTTGCTCAAACCTCTGTCAGTTAAGCACATTCCCTTCTGCATCCTAACCTAACCCTTACACCAGGACACTTAGATACAAACTAGCAATATTCAAAATAGTATAGGTAACTGCTTTTATAGTTTTACAGTGCTGCCCCTGAAGCTGTTGAGTAAAAAGCTGTATTTGAAGCAATGCTGGCACACAAATTTGTAACGAACCATTCTAATAGTCTATGTCTAGTCTCTATACTGTGTACACAGAAAATGTGTGACCTTGTTCAGTTGAGTATAGTAGAATGAGAACCTTTACACTCAAACCAGCCGCTATGTGACATCCTTAACAAGCCAGCCTCTGCTGCTCTAATAATACACACCGAAAAATTTTTCCTCACAGTCTGTAGCTGTCTCTCTCCTTCTATCCTTTACCTCCTGTGAAAACTGAACTATGTCTGGAGGGAAACACTGAAGGCAGCCGAGAATTGTTGCTAAAATAATAATGACCTGCACAAATTGACTCTGACACATTATAGTAGGATACTGCAGGTTTAGGTGAAAGAACAGGTGACAGAAGAAGGAGGGGGGGCTGTATTAGAGCAATTTGATGAGACAGCAGTATCTCTCGAGCCCACACAAACACACACACACACACACACACACACACCTTCTTAATTGTGTTTAGTGCATGTCTTGGCACCAGACGCAGCCAGTTTTAGTTGAATTAGTCTCCTTAACAGTCATTTACTTCTCGCTGATGAAGTGCTACTTTGAGCCACGCAGGAGAGGAAAGGGAGGAGGGGTTAAGAGGCCAAATTGTCCCTCCACCTCCCTCTGTTATCTCTATCTCTATATATATATGACGAGGCTCCACCTATCTTAGGTCGCAGCCTCCTCACCTGCCACACTCACAGGAGCAGCAGAGATGGCAGCGCTGCATTGTAAACCCCCTAATTGCCGCACTGAATACCAAGTAGCTCTTGGTATGTGGCTGGCTGTCCAGGTTACACTCCGTTTTCATGTCTCCCAGTTAAAAACACAGTGCCATACTCCCCTCTGGTGGTCAGTTTTCTGACCTGCAACTCATCTTGTCTGTTTTTTATATGTACGTAAAAAAAAAATAAATAAATAAGTGAAAGAGGTGATTAATTTTTGAGGTGTTTCATAATAAAACAGATGTCTTAATGAAACACACTGCTGCTGTTCTGAAAGGAGAATAATGCTAATTTGGTGGAGCAGAATGTTTGTTTGGACAAGGTCAAAGCGATGACCTAGAGTCAATAAGTTTTAAAGGGGAATTCAGCTAAAAATTAGGTAAAATCCATTATATTGGTTTAAAACTGTTAAATATGACTCCTACAAACATAATATGCAGATGCACACTTAAGAAGCAGTGCCTCATAGATGAATGTGTGTTTTTGGTGCAAGTGTGAACCATGTGTCTGTGTTTTCTACTACTGTTTTATGTAATATTGCCAGATATGTTATTTAGCTCTTATTTTCTTGTTAAACATGTATCACAATTAAAAGTCCAACTTTCTGGTTTGACTGCAACTACAACTCCAATAGCCACAGTCCTGTGAGGAATTGTTATCGCAATATCAGGTGTGCACACTGAAACCACCTTTACCTCAGAATAAGGTGATTTAGATAATCTGGCAAAAACACCTTGTTTATACCCTGTTTGATTATATAGAGAGAGACAGGAAACATGATGAGAAAGACTTTGTCTGATGGTATTTGAGTGATGTCGCTTCTCAGAACTCCGCAAGCACCTTGATAAGTAGGCTATAAGTTTTTTTGACCTATCGAAATGATGAAAAAGATGTCAAAAATATTAAGCACTTCAATATTATGCTTTAATTTCAGAAGCAGAGCTGTGCCGTATCACTGCTTAAAGTTATAGGAGTGTTGTAGCTTAATGTCTGATGCTCGACTGGAAATATAAATCCATGTGTCATTGCTAGAGAAAGCTGTGTACAATTATGCATAGAAATGCAGCAGGGAAAATCAGAACAGAAAAGGTTAATGAGTAATGCTTCGAGTTTCTTCAGTAGCTGTGTGTTACATCAAAACTTTTAAAGGAAGAAATAACACATTTGTCTTCATAAAAGTTGAATTTGTAGGTATTCAAATGCTTCTTTAGCTGCCACAGCCCTGCTTGATGTGCTATGACTAGTAATTTATGTTGCCTAAGCCAATGTAAGCAAACCAAGTTAGCTATTGTTAACAAATTTTAGCTAATCATTTGTACATAATTTGAATAACTAGGTCATTTTTTTACTCCAGCAGTTACTATTGCAGTTGCCACTGTTTAACAAATGTGAATGGTCTCACTTTATGG
>JAQQZW010000016.1:1680931-1690946 GCA_029814745.1 Zanclus cornutus | reverse complement strand
CCTGTTTTTCTTTCTTTTTTGTATCACATTTACTCTCTTGGTCTCCAGGCACCAAACTCAATTACTCACCTATTACATAAATATCAGCAGGTGAAAATGGTGAATAATGACCTTTTCTTACACATAGTTGGTGGTCAAAGGGCATGTTCTTTCTTATTCCTCTGGTTTTAACAGGGGTAATCTCAGGATAGTCTGATAATTTGTTTGATCGTGTGGTGTATGAAACTAATGTGTGTGTGTGTTTGTTTGTTGGCGGGGGTATATATTTTAAGTTCCTGAATCTGCAGGCTCTGGATGTGGAACCAGATGTGTTGCTTTGCAGTACTGTGGAGGCGGCTCATTTGATCAGTCACCTGCATTGAAAATAGCTGCTGTCCTCGTTTTCATCGGCCTGATACAAGCTCATTTGGGTTTTCTAAATGGGCCAGCTCCAGTGCGAATCAAATCCTTGACTTGGATTTATGATCGAGACAATCTTTGCTTTTTGTTCTGTGGCAGAGTGGAGTGCAGTGTGGATGGTTTCCAGAAGCCTAGTGTTTGAAGTCTGTCACCTAATACAATCAATAAGTAATATACCTGTGTGTAAATTTTAGACTTAGCATGCTTAACATCTGTTACCGTTGAATTGAAAAGACTTTTTAGTCTGTGCAATCTAAATACCATTTCCTTTAATGTACCAATGCCTGAGGTTGTAGTTATTTGCAGTACTAGGCAAACCACAGTAAGTGGGGAGTCTTTAGTCAAATAAGTAAGAAAGTGAAACCAATCCAAGTTTCGGTCTCAGACATATTTTCAGTCAGCTTGCTGCTTGACTGATTAGTATAACAATTCTGAATAAAGCAGGCTCATATCATGGTGGACACCATTAAAGAAAACCGTATCAAATACCTTGACTCTGTATATTCGGCGCACATATCCTCCTGAGCTTATTCATGCTTGCTCGCATTTATCATTTGTGCTTCAAAACCCAGTCTTTCTTCTTACCCACCCACTTCCATATTTTGCTACTGTGGCACAGTTGATTTGTCTGATGCCTGGATTGACCTCATGAATAAAAATGGAAGCATAATTTGATCACGCTGCTTAAATAAAACTTTGTGGATTTCGTTTACTTTTAATTCCTCTCCAGAGAAAAGAATATTTACTTTAAATTGCTATTTTAGTACTGGGTATTCCTTGACTTCGTTCAGTACTAGAACCAATTAGCACTAGACTGATGAATCACTAACGTAATTGATTATTTTATGCAGATACATCGTGTATGTTGATATATAACAAGAAAGTGCAGAATTCATATCCCTAATATAAGTTAAAGGTAAAGGTTTATTTCTCAGCTTAAATTTAGCTCATATTTTGGTTAGAGTTCTTTAAAAAATACACACATTTTAAAGTTAGCATGAAACAGAAGAAGTTGTGCTACTTGCACCAACATATTTATGTGTGCCCTGTAAAAAGGGGCAACTTGGGAGGGACTTTGTCGTAAAAAATGATTGATGTTTACAGCAGCCAACAGCATTAGGGTTGTAAGAAAAAATGAATACACTTGTGTAATGCGATGTTATTTTTTATGATACTTTACCAATTCTCAAAAACACTGCATCAATTTTTGATTCATTGTTTACCTACAAAGATTCGTGGAAGACAGTTGGTCATATTGTGTTGTGGTTATACCCCCGACCATTAGATGCAAACACTGAATCATACATAGCCATAACAGCTATTTTTGTTAGTCAGGTTGTACAAAAAAATTGTGTTTTGGATGGTGCAGGGACTATGTATTTTCTTGTAGTAACTGTTTGGGAAATTAAAAACCTGCATACTTTGAACCTTTTAAAGCAGGTTTTAAAAATAGTCTGCATACGTATATATAACACTGTCTGTTTGCATTTTTTTAATTTATCTAATTATATACTTAAAGTAAACTTTTATTTACTCAGATGTTATGCATATGGTGGTTATGTTAAGTTATGTTTTTGTGGAGTGATCAGTGGAAACCATGGCAACGTCATAACAATTCCAGAAAACGTTTCGTTGGATGCAAAATAAGTATATGCCCCGAGTGCAGGATGAGTTATCAACATTTTTAATTGTCTTCCAGAACATGACGAACTCTAAAGTAATTTTAAGAATACTAAAAAGACATTTTCGTCTTTGATCGGTCAGATATTGGCATATAGGTGACAAACAGAGCACGGCATTGATCACAAGACTTAAACATCCATTTTGACAATCGAGAGTTGACTTCATCAGAATTTTGTAACTCAAAAATTTTAATATTTGTTTGTGCGTTGAAAATCAGTCAGGCTTTAGTGCAGATGTAATACATGAACAATTGGTCGTGATGCCAACACAAACTTTTTTGATACCATACTTTAAAAAAAAAAAATTCAAAAAAAAAATTCTACAAAATCATTTCTAGTTTAACATAAGATCCAAAAGTGCTTAAATGATAAATGTTCAAGTACAAGCAGTTATACAAGAACTTAAAATCAGAAAACAGGCTGGAAAAATGAACAAAATTCTAATTTAAATTAGAAGCTTTTCTAACAACAAATAAACTATCACTTGTAATGGTAGAGTATACATCTATTTTTCCATTAGTTGCTCTGAATGTTACATTAACATGCAACAGGACTGGCAGTAATGACAAACTGAGAATATCAGTTGCCTGTGTTTGCAGTGAGGCTGGAGATGGTGAGTGAGCACCGCTCATGCTGTAAATCCTGTTATGTCACAGATTAGCAGCATGCCTTCCAGCTGATGGAAAGGATGATGTGAAGAACGGGAGAGAAGTCCACGTTCACCCGGTGACCATGAGGATTACAGCCCTTGTAAAAGCACATCCTATTGGTCTGATTAGGATTAGAGACTTGGAAAATGAGAAGTGATTGGAGATGGTGTGATCACATCTGGTTGAAACCAAAATGGGATTACAAGAGAGCAGAAGCCTTTTCCATTGGTGCTAGTTGAGATTATACTGAGAGCTTATTGGAGAACCTATTGTTAAATTTACATGGCAGCATTTTGATTGATCTGTAGCTAGAGACCAATTTATAATTTGTCATGTCAGTGAGGATTTATTTTGTCCTGCACTAGTATAGACATATGAATCTTCAGTTTACTGATAATGATAATGTCACTGTAGTTTGGAAATAGCCTACATTGTATCTTAAAAGCAGAGAACTTTGCAAAGCCAACAGGAGACACACCTAATTTGGCAGATACATTTTCAAATACTTCAAAAAAAATGAGGCAGTATTTAGCTGCTGAAGCAATCTCTGTCCCACCCCTCCAACTCCGCATGTGCACATAAACACAAAGTCTCATGCTCCCTCTCTTCTTTCCTCCCTTGTGTTATTTTTTTGAGTGTGTCCTGCTCCCTTTATTTGCACAGCTAACCCTGGTAGTTACATTGCAGTACTACAGATCTATATGAACTTTTAGTGGTATCTGAAATAACAAGATAATGAAGAGCTACAAAGCTTAAGTTACAAAGTAGGGAACAAAACATTGAAAGCAAACAATAAAATCACAGTTAAATGCTAGCAAAACCAAACAACGAAATCATGAAATAAATGGAGACGAAAACTTCAGCAGGCACACAAAATATAACCAGAATAAAAATTGAAATTCCAACCAACACTATAGCGAGGATAGGTCCAATTCAAATGACTATAGTATGTATTTTATATTTGATCAAATTCATGAATATCATCAGTGCAAGAATACCCAGCAGTATCATTATATTATTTTAAGACCAACACCTACCCTATTGTAGTGCATGTTGTACACACACATTAGCTCCAACTTACATCTTACTTCGATCTTCATAGAAAAACTTCTTTAGTATGGCTCTGTCAAGCCTACTTATGATCCACAGTGGTGAATAATATATACTTTAACAAAAGCTGATTATTAAATATTCAACAGTCTTTTGTGTAGCGTAGTCTCAATTAATGGAACATTCTCAAAGCTTCTTCATTTGAATTTGAATTCGGCTGAATTGGAGATGACCCCAGTGACACCTCTTAAATGCCTAAGCTGCTCACAGTTTTGCTCTCCATTGTATCCTGTTTTGGTTTCATTATTGCTGCAGTTCTATGTGATATGTGGTAAAATCAACCTGTCTTCTTCATTCATTTGTGAATATGATTTACTTTTATCAACATTTTCACTGAGAGATGCCACTTAAACCTGGATGTTTTTAAAGGTTATTTCGAATGTGGTAATGCATTGAAAAGTTTCAATACCAAAGTGAAATCAAAGTGCAAAACATTTGAGTACATTTTATCTCAAGGTCAGGACTTTTTTTTTTTACGCTGATTTAGTATTGAGTTATGTAACTGTTCATGCTAGCAGAGAAATGGGAACAACCTACTTGAGGTATTCTTGATTCCACCATGAAAACTACGGAAGAGCTGGGCTAAAATCTCAAAAAAAAAAAAAAAAACCCGAAGTACTGTTACTGTTTAATAACAGCAATGGCCACCATGCACCCGAATCACAAACTATTCTCTATGACAGAGAAAAACTGGACTGCTGGCAGGAAATAGAAACAGTGATGGAAACCCTCCAGTGTATGAGTGTACTTGTTTGAAGAGCAAATTCCCACTAGTGGATGTCAACATTTATGAACTTCACATCCTCTCAGGTTGGTAATAACAAGGCCAATTAACAGGGAGTCAAATGAAGGACCTGGATTTTACATCATTAAGACCTAAATATCTAGCAGTTAGAGCAACATTATGTTAAAACTGGTACTTTGTGCAACTTGACATCCTAATAGTTTGTGAATGCAACATCACTGTTGTAAATAAAGTCCCCGGTTTCTTAAACAATATTGTCTGATGTAATGTATGGGCTAACTACAAACAAAGCTTGGAGGCATCATAACAATTTTATGATCTGAAAACCTATGTCTTTTAGTAGGCATGCATGCTCAGACATGTCTTGCTGTGCAGCAGTCTATGTTTGCACAAGCCTTGCACATGACTCAAAATGGCATCATGCTAAGCTAACAAACCTTACCAAGGCACAATATAACGTTGTCACCTTAAAACAACCCACCACTGGATTAAACCCTGTCGAAATGGGCCGACTTCTGATCAAAAACAAGCCATTTGACAACTTTGTTAACACAGCTAAACATCAATCAGGTGCCACAGCACAACACATATAACTTAGCAAGCCAGCCAATATTAAGCACTAGAAAGAAACACAGTAAGAAATACAGCTGGGCATCTGTCTCGCAGTCTTTTGTGAAACTCAGTGTCAGTCCAACATTTGCTCTTATCTCTCGCTTGTTCACTCTCTCCTTTTCTATTTTTAGCTCTCTCAGTCAACATCCTTTTCAGTATCTTTACCTTTGTCATGATGTCCATGAGCATTGGTTCTCAAACTGTTGTGCGAGCCCTACTGATGGGGCATGGATTTCATTCTCGAGGTTGGAAATAGTATTTGACCCAACAATCCCAACTCCACTGTTAAAAACTTGGCAAAACAGTTGAAAGCCCGAAAAAAAAAAAAAAAAAAAACGGTACGTGGACTTCGTGGAGATTGTTTTGTAAAAGTACTATTTCTGAGGTAAAAAATGAACCTTATGCCTAAATTATTTTGATGTGTAAATTTTAAAAGCATTAAAAAAAATCCTGTCCATTTACTGCATCTTCTGTGAGACCTTCTGTGAGCTGCAACATATCAGTGCGATATTAATCCAAGCGGATGGCAGTTCAGGGAGAGCACTGATGTCATGAAAATAATGTTAATGTGATTTTGTGGGTCTTGCAGGTCATGGTTTGGTTTTGCGGTGCTAAAAGCAGGAACATCTGTTAATTTGCTGCAGTATTCTTTGCTCCTTTCACTTAAGTGGCATGCCTTGTCATATTAGGTCTCTCTCTGTCTCTATCTTTTACATCTGCTTCTTTCAGATGTTAAATCACAAATGCATTTACCTCTACTGCAATACTGAATTGGCAAAGATCAGTCACTTTTACCAGCCATTTATTTGAGGTAGGGTTTGTGGTGGACAGAAACTCATTGTTAGCACGATGTTTTTATTTAACGGACTAAATGCTTTTTATAGAAATTGTTGATAGTTTCCCAATTTTCTGTTCTCAATACTTGAAACCTGGAAAAGGAATTGCCACTTTATCACACATGCCATTCTTTTTCTTCTTCAGTATAGTTAAAGGGTCTTAAACAGAGAGCATAAAAGCATTGATAGCAGTAATTAGCCTGTATTGCAACCTCACTATACAGGTTAGACCAGCTGACGCATACAGCAAAACATTAAAACTGGACACTCGCCAGGGTTGTCTGTATATTCATTTCCTTGCCACAGTATGATGCAATGTTCGTGACATTCCTACATACGTACTGCTCATTGTTCCCAGCAGGAGGGGCACAGTCGAAGGAAAAATAAAAATTTGAATATATGGAAACTATAAATTTTCAGGAGGGCTCAAACAAATGTGACAGAGGTTTTATGTTTTATCTCCACAGATCACCAGAAGTTGGAGCGAGAGGCCAGAATCTGCCGCTTGCTCAAGCATCCCAACATTGGTAAGTAGTACTCCCATTATATGTACGCTCTCTCTCTGTTGTTACAAGGAGAGTTACATTTAATGTAATCTGTGTTTATACATCCATGTGTTTTAAAATGTTACTATGTTACCCTGATGATGATTTCATTGGTGTATCAGAACATCCATTAAATATTTATGCTGTACATTGAATTCCCATTTTCCTTCATGTGTTTTTCAGTATACTATATCTGCAGGGAAACCAGAGTATATTTTTTTCAATACTTAGCCATTTGTCCTTGTATTCAATTGCCATTCAAACATCAACCATATTTAGAAGTACAAGTTTTTGATTGATGCGCGTGAAAATTGAGCACTTGACTGAGGCCAGCGTGTCGACACAGAGCCAGACAGCAACGTGATGTTATGTGGCAAGGTGTTGCTTAGCCAGTTTAAAGGGTCACATCCAAGCTTTAACCATGAGCATTAAAGTAATACTAGTAGTACTTTGTAATGTGTTTCTCCTTTTTACATCATGATTATTGTGAAGAAAGATAAAATAATTTCTGCCAGGACTACTTCTGTAGGCGTACAGTTATAAAATCCTGTCTGAGTATTATAAACTTCTGTGATTTAGCATCATAACAGCCTTTATACCTGTAGATCTGTCACTCAGTTAAGCCGAATCACTGGCTGTGTCTTCAGTAAGTCAAAATGTTTGGTAGGATTTATACACTTCGTGACAATTTAACAAACATATAACCTGAAAAAACATCCCACCAAATAA
Source organism: Zanclus cornutus (assembly GCA_029814745.1). Classification (NCBI taxonomy): domain Eukaryota; kingdom Metazoa; phylum Chordata; class Actinopteri; order Acanthuriformes; family Zanclidae; genus Zanclus; species Zanclus cornutus. The sequence goes on along the minus strand of JAQQZW010000016.1, from coordinate 1,683,638 downwards.
ATCTTACTCAATACGGAGTAACTGGATCATATTTCATGTCTCCAAAACTCCAACCCTAACCCTGTACAACTTGTTTTCAGAGTACGTAGAAGGCAAACATATATATACCTACAGTTCTTCTGAACAGCCACACCCAAAGGGGTTAAAAGTCTGCCAACATGTTATTTAAATATGGGTGTAGGAGCACATTCTCAGGCAGTTTGTACTGCAAGCGTTCATAAAGTTGCACTCATTTGTTGACCAAAAAAAGACCAAATTTTTTTTTGTCATTTAATTCCTAAGAAACACACTCTAACCTTAACCGTCACCTCTATTTTACAAGTATATGCCCGAGCCAAGCTTAACCGTAGCCTTGATCAAGAATAAAGGGCCTTTTCACTTTGGCAGGATCAGGTTTTGTCTCCAAATGGGAAATGAATACATGTAATCTGCATGATGTGCATGAACAGATTTTTTTACATAACCTGATTAATACAAGTAAACACATTCTAGAAAACACCGAGATTCTTAACATTAAATGCAGAAAAATTCATTCTGTCTAAAGCCATATTGTTGCGGTTAGTATTGTTCAATTATGCTGCTGTACTCAAAAATGGCTCTTTTCCTCTCCCTAATACAAGCACGCATACACACACACACACACACACACACACACACACACACACACACACACATTATGTAATTTATTACCATCTGAGATCAATATGTCAAGCAGCACAATGAATGCAGAACTTATATTCCACAATTCAGCACATCTTTTTTAGAAAAATCCCGTGAGAATAACGCACAACCCACAATATTATAACCCACAAGTATGATCAGCAAAAATAGACATGATAATTTGATAAAAACTCAAACCTTTGGGCTTAAACACTTGTACAATTATACTTCATGACAATATAACAAACATATAATCTAAAAAAAATTCCCACCAAATAAATCCTACTGAACATCTTGACTCACTGAAAACGTAGCCAGTGATTTGGACTTTCTTCTTAACATTTTGCCCATTTGTAAAACAGATCCAATACATTGTTCCTTCCAAAGTGACAAATCATCTGTCCAGTCCAACAGCATTTCAGCTCTGCAGCCTGATTTGACTCTGCTCATTAATTAAAGCCTGGAATATAAGGTCCTATAAAGGTTCTAGAATGTTTCTGAATCAAAGGCAATAGAGTTCCAATGGAATTCTTTCTCACACGCACACACACACACACACTCACTCACTCACTCACTCACTCACTCACTCACTCTCTCCCTCTCTCTCTCTCTCTCTTTAATCCTTGCTTGGGAAGCCATAAAGGCCAAAAAAGTTATGATAACCACCTCCACCTCAGTAATGACTTCACCACACTGTTACAACTGGCATTTATTTGTTGTTTGGACCCTTTTCCTCTCTTTTAGTGAAAATGTGGGATGGTGGGGTAGGAGCAGCAAACAAATGTAGGATTGGTGGATTATTTGGTTTGTCGGCCCACTGTCCTGTGTCAGACATAGACAAACCAACATATCAGAGGAGGGTTGAGATGATGGCAGGGCTGTACCAAAAGCTTTGTTCATAACATTGAAATTCGATTTCTAAAGACCGCAGCTTCTGGAGAAATGAACACCTAAAATCTCACAGGATTCTTACCCTGATCCATCAAATGATCCAGCAGTCAAAAACATATCTTTTTTGTGGGGGTAGGGGGATGATGATGTTATGAAATATGACAACAGACAATCGAAGCTTCATTTGAAACAGGACATTCAATACGGCCCTACGTAGGAGAGGATTATTGTACAGGTTTGTGTTGCCTTCTCTATTACCCAGACAAAACCAAGGTTTTACCTCAGTGCAACATGGACTTTTCATTTTTGACAGCTTTAATGGGAGGTTAGTCAAAAGCAACCAAGAGCTCTTTACATCGACTGTGACTCTGTTTCACATAGTTACTTAATGTGGCTACTAGATAAAGAGAGAACCATTTAGAGCCCAGCTGATGTTGGATTTTGGGGCTGATATCGATAGTTCAGAGTAATGAATGATGCTGATCATTAATGATACTGATGCTGATATATTAGCCAATGCCAAAAATCATAGCCTAAACATTTTTTTGTTTAAGGTATGTTTAAATTAAGATATTTTACAGTGGAACAATAACCCTAGTTGTTAGATGTGTAGTTATATTAATTATCACTTTTGTTTTCCAAATAGAGCCGTAGTTGTCCTTTAACACATGACATGAAAGAATGACACATAAGACTCTTACATAAATAAAATATGTGAAATCCTCTGAGGAGTTCTGATAACATACAGAGAGAACACACAGAGGGAGCACTTACTGATTGCAGCAATTATTCTGTCATCAGAGATTCTCATTGCTCACCTGCTCTCACACGTGCACATACTCCCCGTCCTTTTGAGACTGATCTGTCTCCTATCACGTAGGGATTGGCTGGTAGCAGGTAGCGCTGGTCTCATTACTATTCCATTCACACAGCATCCAGCTCTGGGAAAGTCCTCATTCCTTTAAGGTCGGCGTAGTGCCAGACCTCTTAGATGTCAATCAGGAGACGAGTTAACGGGCACGTCAGGGAATCCCCACAGGAGGATCTTTCCCTTTTCTTAATCTCTTCATCTTTCATTTCATGCTCTGGCCTGTTTGTCTCTAACGTTTCTTGAGCTCTGAAATTGGAATGGGTTGTCTCCGGAAGCACCCTATTT
>JAQQZW010000016.1:1026240-1037631 GCA_029814745.1 Zanclus cornutus | reverse complement strand
CATTAAAACCAGTCTGTCCACAATAGCAAGAGCCAATCAAGAATGACAAAATCTGGTATAATAACCAATGTTTTGCTCTCAAATGCACATGCATAATTGTTGTAGACCAGTGATATGCTAGCTTTACCTGGCAGAGTTTGCATTGCACCTCATTTTCGTTAAGTTTTTTGAAACAGTTCCACACAGAACTTTTTGACAGCAGTAATAGTCGCTGCATGTTTCTCCTGTTTCTACGGTGGCATCTGGCCCATCTCACATAGTGTAACAAATGCTGTACTGCCCTCAAACTGAATGTGCCACACGTTATATTCTGCCTTTAAACTTGCTGACCTGACTTTTTAATTACATTTAGTATGAGCAATAACATTTTAGCAAAGCAAAGAGAAGATGTGTTTTGCAGCCCTAACCTGATGCTGTTCAATTCAAATCAACTGTGAACAGTCTTCTCACAGATTATAACCTTACCAGAAAATGCAGCTTGTTACCAAGAGCCAAGTTATTGTTGTACAACAGAGTGAAATGTGGTCTCCTTAAACAGCACAGATCTGGAGCTCTTTGAGGGCCTGAGCTCTCACAGATCACACAGCCCACTCAAAAGCAATCTTCACTTCATATGACAACCATTGACTTCAATTAAAGTGCCTACAACTCATTATTCAATGATGAAAGAGTAGAGTGAAGGAGTTTTCCTCTTCTCTCCAACCAGAAGAAGGTGAGACAGACCTGGCCCGTGAATCCCTGCCCGTCCTCTGACTGCAGGAAGCTGTGGTAGACCTGGTTGGCTCGGGCGATCACAGTCGCCACCGCGTCCTGGTAGCGAGGTGAGACGATGGCGAGGAGGGGGAGAGCAGCCAGGGGCAGGTGGTCCACGCTGCTGGACACGCAGCTCTCATCATAGCTGTATGGGTTGAGGCTGGGAGAGGAGGGAGCAGGGACAGAGGGATGGAAGGGGAAAAGGAAGTTAGAGTAAGAAGAAACACAACAGACTGCATTATCATTTTATGTTTTAAAACCCTTTGGGAGTGTTTCCTTACAACTTTGTAAAATGGCAGTGATCAGTTTCTACTGCAGAGAAATGTCAAACTAAATGAAGGTTTTGTTCAGTTCCTGATGTCTGAAATCAAAGATTCTATAGGTGCTCTTTTGTGATACGCTTCCCCTTGACTTTCCTACATTTATTAATGTCTCATCCAATCTCTTCATGATGCACTCTGTCTTATTTGAGGAAATGGTACTGCATGTGTGTGTGTGTGTGTGTGTGTGAGTGTGTTTGAGAGCATGTGTGTACACATGCAAGATAATGAGAAGAAGGATGTTATCTCAAGGAATAAAACACGAGCAATCCTGCACAGGTAGCAGCAATGAGAGTAAAGTCTTTATGTCTTTCCTGCTGTGTCGACATTAATGGATCAGCGTGTGTGTGTGTGTGTTGTGTGTCTGTGTCTGTGTCACAGTGCAGATACGGATCAAGCAAGACACTTCATGTGACAGCGTGGGGGAATCAGTAAAAGATGGCATGGCCCTGCACTCTTTCCTTGAGCAGCACTGACACCATCCATCAGATGCTCTGATTACAGGAAGAAGCAGCAATGTCACACCAAGGCTGAAATATGTCATCAACCTCATGTGCATCTCAAGACACAGAATGGCACAAGCTCTCAGCAACTATAAAGGCTTACAGTTTTCATGTAGCACTGACATACAAATTTATACTATGCAACTTATTTGGAAGTACATACACAGCTGCTCTCCAAGATAACACTTAAATTACAGGATAAATAATGATGTCATCTGTGTTCATTTGTGACATGTTCAGCCTGGCTTCACACCAAACTAAACTCCAGGAGAGTCTTTTCAGTTCCATGAAAAGACCAAAACCGGTTATTTGAGATCTGTCTCTCAATGCTTTCTCAATCTTTGTGTCCGTGACACTCAGACCCGTGGCCATTCACTCCACCGAGGACATCAGTTTTATTAATACAGACTGAAATCCCAAAAGATACAACACTTTCTATGGCTACACTTTAGTATTGGCACAAGGAAAGACGGCACAATTGAGGATGTAATTCTTTAAAATCAGGTAACAAATATACATATAGCTTTATTTCCAAAAGTTTTGTTTAGTTGCTGGACACTGTGATGTGTGTTTTTAGCAAATGTTACTCAAACAGGAGTAAATAGTGCATTTGTTGAGGACTATTTAAGCTGCTGATTAACACACGCTACTTAGTATTTGTGGTCAGTGTTTGTGGGACTGAGTCAGAGTAAACTACAGTGCTCCCGTACATTGTAAATAAGGGAGATGTCACCCAGTGTAACAGTGAGGCTTACTGCCATCTTTAAGCCGATTTTGGAAAACAGTGGAGCTTAATGGCACAGAGGAATAAGATATATCAGGCAAAGGTTTTTTGTGGGATAAATTTATTTTTGGTTTTCGCCTTTTCACAGAATTTGTAGACGATAAAAAATACAGAATATCACCAGCCAAGAAAGATTAAACTAGAATTACTGCCTCACAGTTGTTTGCCTCCGGGTACCACTCAAGTCCCAGTTTACATCCATGTCCGTACAGACTCATATAATATAGGTAGTGAAGACTTTGAAGGAGTATAATAAAAGGTATTGTGTGTGTTTTCTGGCAAAATGGAAGTAAGCACTAAATAAACACGTTGAAACTTGCTGTCTTCACTTAGAGACTATTTTCACCGAGTACAGAGCAGTGATAGAGAGCTTCGTCACATTATGCACTGCAATCACCTCAATATCAGCAAAGGCAATGTGCTTTTAGTTAACTACAATGCTTCAAATATGGATGCTGCCAGAATGAAGCTACAAATTCTAAAATGTGGATGCTTCACACACATTCAAACCGACAGCACAGAAGATCTTTACAATCAGCACAGTTTCAAGGTGACACCCAAGATTAATGTCACCAATTCAGCACCCAACCAAATGTGAAATCATAATCTCCCCTTCTGTTCCTGAGTTATGGTGTTGAATATTGGCCAGAAAAGTGTTTTTGCAGAACATTATGACATCACAGTGAAGTTGGCCTTTGACCTTCTGTATTTGAATTGTCATCACTTTATCATTTTGTCCAATAAAACACTTGTGTGAATTTTTGTCGTAATTAGGGTAGAATTTCAAGTTAGGACCAAGAGCGCGTTTTGTGTTTACTTTCAGTGACCTTGACCTCGGACTATCAAAATCTAATCAGTCCATGCATGAGTACAAGTTGATGTCAGAGCCACATTTTACAAAAATTTCCTCAAGGCATTCCTGAGATATAGGGATGAGAATGAGAATAGGAATCTTCCACTCCTACAATAGCCTACAATACCTGACTGCCACTGCCTCTCTCTGGAGCTAATTAGCCAATGATCAACACCTGGACCCAGTGTCGGCACAAAGCAAAGAAGAAGTTAGTGGCTCTGCACCCATTTCACTTCCAACACTGAACAAACCTCAGTTGATTCTTGGAAACATGCTGACCAACAAAATACAGCATGGAAATAAGAGAAAAAAACTGTATAAAAGATGAACAGTTTTGTGATGACAAGAACATAAAAGAATGACGAAGAATAGCTCCTCTTCTGCAGACAGCTCATAAGTTACTGCCATCTTTAGCAATTTGGTATCTGTCAGGTTAAAGCTCATTAGAATTTGGGTTCACAGTTGTGCAGAGATGAGAACAGAGATGAAGAGTGTAGGTGTGATGTGAAGACGATGAGCCCTGTTGTAATGGAAGTTGGCACACGTTGAGGATACAGTATGACAACACACTGACATGATGACTGACAGTGAATTAATGATACTGAGATACTACTGCAAACGAGGTGAGCTCCCTCCTACGCCACTCTGCCCACACCTGTGTGTGTGTGTGTGTGTGTTTCTTACTTTGCAGCCCACACAGCACACTCCATGGGCACACTGTGCTTCCTCCTTTAAGGTGCAATTATTGGCATTGCAGCAGTCATTGGTGCACTCCTGTAAGAGGCCACACAAACACACACACTTGTTATTACAAGTAAGTCAACATGGCTGGAACACGTGCTGTTTATACAGTAGATCACCCTTTATTAATGTAATGGTTTTTGGTTTTAGTTTAGTAATTTTCGGCTTTTATGTTGAAGATTCTTTCTGTGTGTCCTGTTTTGTTTTACTTCTGTCTTTGTGCGCCTTTTTTTCACTAGTTAATTAGCCTCCTGTGTATTTAGTCCATGTATTTTACCTCCTGCAGTTGTCAGTTTACCTGCATGTGCTCCTCAAGTCATCTTGGTTTGTACTTAGTTGAGTTTTTGCACTCCACCTGTGTTCTTGAATATACCTCATCCAGATCCCTCAGTTTTTATTGCCTGCCTGATTAGTTTAAGTGGAAACACTTTTTTTTGTTATTAAAGCTGATACTTGTTTCTTCAACCTGCCTGCCTGTGTTTTACATTTGGGTCCTCTTTTGAACTGCTAAAACAAAACAATTACGGGTTTAGAGGGTGTAACAAATGGCTTTAATGATGTAAATAAATGATTTAATAATGCTTTATGTAGCAGTTATAAACCTGTTATAAGGACAGCATTTAGGTTCTAAATATAACTGGCAGACACATAAATGTTAGTAAGTCATTAATAAAAGGTAATAAACATTAATGTCAAATTCTACCTGCTGAATGTTGTATCGCTGTTTGAACAACCACTTCAATATCTGGCCGAGGGATCACAGTGTAAAATTAGCCTTTTGGCTAACACTGGCACAGTGATATTAATCATTGAGTTCATTTTTAAGTGTTAAAAGACTCATTAATTTAGGCTTGTTACAACTTTTTTCTTACAACTCAACTCTGTTTTTTTTTGTTAAAAACAAAATCAATTATTATGATATAAAATGTTATATTTAATAATATATATTATTAGGGTATCTGGTCTCTACTTATAATGTGAATCAAATATTTTCGTGGAATTTCATCTCATGTCATTTCATTTTTCCATATTTCAGTTGTTTACCATTCATGCTATTATCTAGGTCATGTCATTGGATGTTGCTACTATATAGGTAGGGCCACTCCTGTGTTGCTTGTTTGTTTTTTAAAGCTCTGATGAAGACCCACAATGGTGGAAACATGTTGGTTTTCTTAACAACAATAAAGGCTTTTTATTGTTGTTTTTCTGTATTTGTTAATTTTCCTCATGTTTGAAGTGCCTGGGTTGCCTGCTTGTTGAAGTATACTGTCGTAATAGTTAGTTGATAAATTCTGTCCCTGCAGTACCCAGCATCTAAAATGTCAAAGGATGATCCACTGGAGGAATTTTAAGGATAAACTAAAAACCCAAAAAAGATAGGGTAATTTACTAGAAAGTGGAACTCATTCAAACAAACACACACACACACTCTCTCATCAGACACTTAGGAGTAGCAGTTTGATGGTGAGAGACGATTAAAAACCATGAGTGGCATATTACATTTTCAACAGATGTTGGCAGGAAGAAAAAAAACAACTATAAATCCAGAGAAGCTACTTTGCTGCTGCTCTTGTGTCATACTACGTACACAACGACATCATCTCACGTTGCCATGGCGCCCTCTGCCAAGCCACAATTACCCTCAACACAAATGTGGGAATTGACTCAAGCAAGAGAAAAAAAGCCAATTATATCAGTAGGAGGAAGCGGAGAAGGGATTAACAACAACAACAACAAAAAGCACTTACTTGTTTGTAGTGTGATTTTCATTTGAACGACATGACAGAGCCAATGCCGTTTGAATTCTCAAACTGAAATGTCTGTCTCTGTAACTTTTCACAAACCCACCTTTTATTCAACGTTTTCCCACCAGATTTATACACACACATACACACACAAACAAAAAAAAAAAAAAGAAAAAAGAAAAAAAGATTGCATTTAGTTTACGACCTGAAACTCCACACCCATATGTATGTCATGTGTATCATGCATTTGTCTCCGCAGGGGGGAAATTACAAGGTGAGACCATTAAGCATCCTTCTGTGGCTTGTCTCATTTGCAATGCTAAGGACAGGTGGCTTGTCAGCAGCCTGAGCTTGACTGTCAGCCCAGCTCTGAGTGGGAGTCGTAACACACAGCCCCATCAGCGGCGCTGCTGCTGTCAGCTACCAATTTGCTTCTTCTGTTTTCAATTTGCTCTGCTGTTTGAACCAAAGCCTTGCTTAACATGTGGGTTTATTGAGCGCAAACACTTCATCCCGATTTGAGGAAACTTTCAGAAATCTTTCAGTTGTCTTGCACAAATGCAAGACAGTTGAATCTGAAATGTAATAGAGTGGGAGTATTTAGTGTCATAAAACTGAAATACGAAGGCAAAGTACAAGTGCCTCAGACAAAAACTTGAAATTTACTGATAAAGGTTAACATCACAGCAAACACAAGGTCTATTTTGTTGTCAAAGTCATATCACACTGTGCGGTGTCACAACAAATTTCAAGTCTCTGCATACTGAGTCCATCATGGCATTTGTAAATAAATGAAAATCAAAAATTGTTAAGAAGTGTGAAAAACACATTTAAAGGTATAAAACACCAACATATGGAGTAAAAAAGCAGAAATTTGCAAAAACACCAGTATGGTCCTTTAAAATAATGTATCACCATAAATAATTTTCATAAGAAAATGGGGTTAATGAGGTTGGGTTAGTTCAGACAACTATCAATGAATGAAATGTGCTCACATCAGGCTCTCCACAATCGCACTCTTCTCCTTCCTCCACGAAGCCATTCCCACACTTCTTGCCCCCCACCAGGTCCTTCATGTTGGGCATGTTGTAGAGACACATGCCCCCTCCCTTCTGGAAGTAGCTGTCCAGGTCACGTTTGCTGCAGCGGCTGAAGACTCGTGGAAATGGATGCCTGGACAGGGACGATTTTCATTTAATTTTAGTGAACGAAAATTTCAAAAATATGCTGCATATATTTTTCCTTTCTTGCATTGCTTTGCTGAGATGTAACAGAAGTTCCTTGTGTTTCTATGTGGTGGTTGGAGGGATTTGAGGACAACATACAAAGGCTTTCACTATAGGGAAAACTTTTCTTTCATTATATTTTTCTGGTCATTCGGTTGACGCTAATAAAAAAGACAACAAAACAACAAAAACAGCTGATAAAAAATCTATTATGGTGATAATAAAGTACAACAAAAGCTTGTGTTTTTATATCTGACGAGTTCTTTAGGCAGCCACATTAATATGTAATTTGTTTTTGCTTTCAGCTGATCAAAGTGTTTTATATAAGCCATGCTGTATGCAACAACAGCCGAGTGTGAGCAGGTTTGTCCTGAAGCCTGATGCAGTGCCTGAGGCTCACCCGGTGGCAGCAGCCATTACGCAGCCTCCCTGCTCAGCGGTGGCCTCCACACAGCAGCCATCATGGTCGTGGCTCATACCGAAGTTGTGGCCGATCTCGTGGGCCATGGTGGCTGCAGCACCAATTGAAAGCTCTGAATGGTCCTGTGGGCAAATTAGAGGGAGGTCTCATTTAAATGACTCAGATAACTCTGAAAAATCACATGCAGGCTTGTATAAGGCGGTATGAATGCAAACATCCAGTTGGGATTCCAAGTACACCAATAGCCTGCTTTCATATATGCCAGGCCATACATGAGCTGCTGACCCAAACACCATGAAGACAGTACTCAAGATCAGGTAATAATGCATGTGTATTCTTAGGACCCCTAATATTTTAGTTCATATTGTGCTTTAGTGGTGCATACAGTGCTCCGAAACAAATTTGTACCTGTCAAATTACCATCATTTCCACATGATGAACCTGGAGCCTACAGGGATACTTTCATGTTTTTTTTTTTTGTTTTTGTTTTCATATTGTTTTTTTTATTTTACTAATACCAACTTATTGCCCTGTGAGATTATAATAAAGTCAAACCGAAACACATGTTCAAGACTCATGTGATGCATCTAAAAGCGGCACCAGACTGCAGACAAAGTTTGTTATTTAAGTGAGTAATAACAATATGATCAGATATTAACGAAGGTTTATAACGTATAATGTATATGGGATTCACTAAAGTCAAACAATTTGTGACCATCAGTTGTCCCGTTGTTTAACTTTAAGTGAACTGAGGTCTTTACAAAAATGACATGGAAGCACCGTATGGAGTAAGTTATTTTTGCACAAAAACTGTTTTAGAAATTAGGCTGCGTAGTGTAGATGCAGTATAAGAGTGTAACTGTTGCAGGCAACTATGATGCTGTTCTTAGTCACAGCTGACTTGAGCTAAATGCTAACATCAGCATGCATGCACATTTTCACAGTGACAATGCTAAAATGTGTCAGAGCCCGTCTCTCTAAGTTGATGTTTATATGTCTTTCATGTCTTACCTGTGTTTCCTGTTTTATTTTAGACATAAACCAAACTATTGGACAACTGAAATTTTAACCTGCTGATGACTTTAAATGAAAAGTTAAGGGCATCAAAAAAAGTCATAAGGTGTCATTGTCTGGGGACCATTCATTTTACAAAATATATAGCAACCCATCCGTTATTCGACAAATATCTTAGTCTGGACCAAAGTGGTGGAGCAAACAATCAACCTACTTTACATTCGTAGAGCTATCCCACAATTCTGTATAGAAATTGCTTAATAATAGAGAAATTTTTCATGCAAAACCATCTAGACTTGCTACATGGCTAGTTGATATAAAGCATTCAGTAGAACACACTGCAGAAAAAGAAAGTGAGTCCAAGAAAATAAGGTACATAGTCAGCACATGTTTAAGGTGCTTCGATGATGTTTAAGCTGAACTATTGCAGAAGTAAGAAGCAGCTACAATGTCCTCGTTCCAAAGGTAAGAAAGTCAAAACTACAAGTGTAGAGCTGCATGAACACACACACACACCAGTGACAGTATTCAGATAAGTTCAGCTCCTCTTTGATCCACTGAAGGCTGTCATTCACTCTTAGCTCTGCCTCTGAATTATGTATACTGTACAAAATAGTGATGTGTTAAGTGTATGGAAATGCTGATGTTCCGCAGTGAAAAACTTCACATGCATAGTGAATAACATTGCAATAGCAATCCAATGCATTCACTATATTATGCATTCTCATAGTGCTATTCACTCTACACAATGCTACATAACAATAGCACTCTGAGGGCCAAACCACAGAGGAAATGTATGTGCTGTGGTGGTGAGCTGTGACTTCACAGCTTGGTCAGCCACAGGACATTTGGATTCTACAGGCCACATCTGCCCACAGGAGAGCTAACAGCCTATTAGAAGCTAATCGAGCTAGGAAGAGCTATCGATCTCTTCGGCTGCATCTATTCCGTCCACTGTTGTACACATATACGAAGCCATGAAGTTACACAGCTGCAGGCAAGATGTGACTGTCAAAATCCTCCACAAAACAAAAGGGGCTGCCGAAGACAAGAGTGTCCCATTCTTAAAATAATATGCAAGTACGTGTAATGCAGTTAACTCTGGCACTTTTTTCCCTCTAGGTCACTTCATTTGTCTAGATAAAAACAAAGCCATTCAGTCTCAGGTGGAGGAAAACTACACTGAGATGCCTGTAAGAAAGTCTGACAATACAGCAGAATATCAACAAACCACAATAAATAAATGCCACCTTAACATGTGGGTGCAAACATGGCAATCCAAGAAAGTTATGACATTTTTTCCAAAGACAGTTGAATCTAGGGCAACCGGACTTGGCTGTAGATACTTAAAGTAATGAAGATACTTAAAGTAACTACAGTCAAGTCCAACTGCCCTAGATTCAACCCTTTTTGGACAACCATGACCTGGATGACTGAGAATCTTCAGAGAAATCATGACATCTTACTTTTGGATTCCTTAATCTCTTTTTTCTTATCCAAAATAAAGCTCTTCTCAAGCACCATCTGCATTAGATTACATTAGATATAGTACATGTTGGGTTTAGTTGGCAATGGCACCAAAGCTAGGAATGGCTGCATTGGTTGACTTTTGAATATTTCTCAAATTAGATTTGCTGCTGTGTTGCTGCTGTTCAGATACAATTCGTGATGAGTATGAACTGTCGGCATTTATGGCTCTGCATGCTTGCCTGCATGCACTGGTGGCTACTTCACTATACTGCTGTATTTCTTTGTATTTAACAATTAGCCTGATCGAACATGTTAATACAGTGGCTCAGTCTTGTTTTCTGCAGCTCGAACGACTCTCCAAGATCAGCTCAATTTTGTCCAGTAGTAATCTTGAGACTGTTATAAATGCCTTTCTTTCATTTAGACTTCCGTGACTTTCTCTACATGGCTGAGTCAGAGTTTAAATAAATTACAGCCAAACTCCTCACCAAAACCCAAAAAGAGAGCGCATTTTAGTGTCTCTTCATTGGTTACCAGTAAAATTTAGTTTCTTTAGAACATTAAAGGCTCGCTTTTGACTTGCACCAAAGTACATTACAGATGTTCTGGTGCACTAGATGCCTGGCCGCAACCTCAGCCAAAGCTCTGCTAGCCATTCCACAGTCCAAGGGAGACCGGGTCTTTCTCTGCTTGGGCCCTCACTAATTAGCGGGCTCCTTAAATTATTTTGAAAACATATTTTAATTACTGAACTTTTGTGTGTAGTCTGATCAATTTTAGCCTTTGAGTCACTTCTTAAAACCAATTTTTAAACAATGGCACTCTCCTAACTCTTACTTTACTTGATTATTGTAATTATTTTATATTGTTATACTTTAATTATCTTACTCTCTTAAATTGAGCTCCTTTTGTTTGATAATGAATAATATTTATATCACTACATTTTGCACTATGTATTTTTTGCAAAATCTCTGTATTCATTTGCAGTGTCCATTTGCAATGTATGTGTATTCATCCAATCAAAAAAATGATGTTCAAGAAGCAGTTGAGCTTTTTTCTGGTGGTGTGTCTGACAAGGGCTTGCCTCGTTGCTCACGTCCAAAGTAATAACTCAAATAGTTATGGTATGCAGAACAAGCTGTAGACAGAACTTCTGATTTATTTTCACCTTATACAGTAGTTTTGGCCCTAACATAACATTACAGCCTTAACATTACAGTAAAACAGCTGATATTTACACATCCAGCTGAAACACAATTCATTTGCTCTGTAGAGTAGAAGGGATCTGCGAAGTTGGTTATAATTCAATAGGTTAGACACTTTACACCTTACACATAAATATAAAAATATCAATTAGTGCAGCTTAACATCTCATCACCGCACAATCAACTTTAGCCTTTACCTTCAAAAACCCTAATAAATTATAATTTTAACTTCAACTCTAAAGAATGACCTAAGGTAATTGTGAATTAAAGAAGTGATGAGCAAACGTTTATATTTTGGATGATGTTCTGCACACAGAAAATAGGCAATCAATTCAGGACTGATGGTAACAGGGAGC
>JAQQZW010000016.1:1000461-1013352 GCA_029814745.1 Zanclus cornutus | reverse complement strand
GTTTCTAAATGAGTAACCTCCCTTCCCTCTCTTTTTCTTTTCTCCTAGGTAAGCACTTTCTTTGTTCTCTGTTGGTAGTGGCGATGAAGGAGGGATTGGCAGAGCGTGCATCCTGTTGCTGTCAGCCCCAGTGAAGGTTTCATGCAGCTGAAATGTGAGGCAAGAGTGATTAAGGTGATGCATTGAGCCGGTGTGCCCATAACAGAGATGCTTCTAGCTCTGGTTCTGGCAAAGTCAGCAGTACGAACACAATGGAGTGAACCCCCACCCCCCCATCACACACTCAGCCACTGTACACAGGAAGCCATTAGTAGACAAAGAGGAGAGGGTAGAAGAAAGGAGGGTCTAAATCGGAAGGTGTGTTCACACTGAGGGCTTATTGTTGGATCAGTGGTGTGAAATGTAGCCTGCCCAGTGGAGTGAGCAGGCAATGGTGACTGGGTTTGGTGTTTTTCAGCGTTTGGTGGTTTAAAGGAATTTTGAATTCTTTCACGGAGCTCCGTGATCTGCTTTACAGATTTGTATCCACGGTGTCTTCATGTGTTGCAGAATCAATCTTAATGACAGATTCTGCTGAGACTCTCATCATTTGTGGCTGGTTTCGTTGCTTTAGGGAATCATACTGGACCAGTGGTTTGAGGAAATCAATTGCTTAACTCAAGGCCCTCTAATTTTTTCAGGAGCTTTCATTTGCAGCTAATGGTTGTCTTTGGTGCAAGTTGTTACGATTGTTGAGTTACAACTTTCTCCCCATATGCCACCACCTGTTATGACTTAACTTAAGTCCAACATTATGGTTAAGTGTTGAAAATGGAGCCATTTCCTTGCCAGTGAAGACCATAAGTTGATGCTGACAGTTCCAGCTAGTGAGTGGATCTTGAGTTAAGATTGTTAAACTGTTCACTATATGTTCACTATTACACTGGTTTTGTCTTGTGAATTTTTACAAAAAATGATAGATACGGTTCGATTAGCCCTTTGGCGAACCATGTTGTTGTATTTTAAATACGTGACTGAAGGGAAAGGGTTAGCATGAGCGTTTCTTAACAAACCAGACAGCCTTTGAATTCTATTCAGTTCTGTACAATTTGAAAGCAAATGAGTGGACATTTGAAACTAGTTTGAGTTATGTAATATGTCACAGAAAAAAACAACAAGTCTACATTCAAGGCAGGGTGAGCGATTCTGGAGAAAGATCTACTCTCTTTCTCCAGAATCGCTCACCCCACCTTTGGTCAAAGATGTACATCATTGAATTATAATGCTGTGCCAAATCTTCCAAATCAGTGTGCATGTAAATGGCACTAAAAAGTAGGAAGCGTAAATTGTCTGTAGTTATGGTGCTAAACTTTACAAAAAACTAATGTTGATGCTATTCTAGTGTTACACCTGTGTTTACACATAAGGGGTTTATTTGGTTTTGGAAGTTAAGAGTGGCCATGCCTGTGCCAACTTAGGCAAGAATAACTGGTCCATGTGTCAGATGCCGTCAACCTGGAGCTGGTCGGCAGTGGCACAAATATGGGTCATCCATTACACCAACACAGACTGATGCCAATCTTTCTCCTCGATGGAATCTTTTGGTCTTCAATCTGGCACAGTCTAACTCTCAGCATGTCACCAAAATACTTAACAGGCGCAGGCAAGAAAAAAAAAAAAAGTGTTTTCAAAAATACAAAAATACCACTTCACTGACACAAAGCCTCTGCCGTTCGCCAGACAGCGTGACAGAAATAGGACGCCAAGCTTGTTTAGAGCAGCGTATTCATACTTGTAACTCCTTCGCTGTGTTTGTTTATGTTGTTTGCACAGGTGAAAACAGTAGAGTTGGAATTTCGGTGCACCAGATAACCAAACACAACACCCACAAAATGCTAGTCACGGTGGTCTTCCATGAGACTGCAGACGTGGCTCTCAGATGTCTACAGCCAGCAGTTGCTTGTGTAGAGAAAGTACAAAGCTCGACATAAAAGAAAAGCAAACTGCACTCTGGACTGATGGCTCTTGTTTTTTTTTTTCCTGTTTGTGTTCTAAACTGTCACAACCACCAAAGGAAGAAAATTATGGCAAAAATCCCTGGCGCATCTATTATGCTTAACTCAAGTTATGGACCCAACATTTGAAATGTTTTGACATTCTCCACTGCCGAATCTCTAATCTCCTCGATTGACAGGTTACCAAAACTCAAATAGAATGAGCCACTTCGAAAAGCTTCGTTTTTACAAACTCCGTTGTAGACTGTAACTGGGTTAGGGTGTACTTGTACTTACTACGATGTGAAGTGATCAAGTTTAAGCTTAATCTAAATATTTCATATTGTTAACAAACAAATATCTTACTTTTGTTCAGAGACAGTCGAGGAATGTGAGAAAAACTTTTTAATCAAGAGATCAGGCAAAGGCGAAGGGGTCCAAAAGCAAGGAGGAAGCTGGCAGTCAAAAAAGATGGCTAGACCGCTCAGTAGAAACCATGTAAGACAATCTGGAAGACACTCAATAGGAATGGGCTTGTATGTATATACTGATGGGAAATGTTGGGATCACAGGGAATACTGCAAAGCAGGAAGGAGTAGCAGGATCTGAAATGACAGTAGAGCAAAGCTGGGCTCAGACTAGACAATATTTGGTCTGTTAAGATGGTCACTGTGTCAGTTAGGCAATTATAAAGCCACAAATTCTTGCCGTGACCATGACAAAAGACGAGACAGACAACATGTTGTTCTCCGACCAGTAATAGTCTGCAGTCTTTCGCAGCCAGCGTGATGTCACTGGGAAGGAGGTACGAGGGACAAATTTCTGGGAACAAGAAAATCAGCAATGATATCCGAAGCAGTTAAAAACAGTCACAACTCGCAGCACCAACATCATTCCTCTTTTGTTTGGCCACGTTCAGAGTTGAGTGCAGGGCCCTCGTCCTCCTACTTGTCAACGTCACAGAACATCGTGGAATTCTTCGTACGGTCAGAGAAACCAGAAAAATTCCGACACGCTAGTCCGTTTGTTGGTTTGTCATTTTTGTCATCCACTATGATACACGACACAGGTTAAAATGATCAATTGTCAAGACCAACACCCATTTACATTCAAAAAGCCCTGCTTCTGACAGGTCGGGTTGATCTGAGTCTGAACATGGCATTAGTGTATGGCGAGGGTGGAGAGCAGATAGAAAATATTTCAGGTTGACAGTGTGACAAGGTGTAAATTGGAGACCGTTTTGGCTGCAGATTAATTTACTTTTGATGCTCTAAGTAAATAAGTATTCATGGCACCAGAATGGTGTTTGTGAGATTAACTTAAAATAAACTACAGTGGATGCATTAACGTCATTACGTAACATGTCACACGGTCCGACGGTGTGGCTCACTGATGCATTTGTTGTAGTTTTTAGACAACAATTGTCCTCTATGGCACAAAGAAATGAGCCATATTGGGCTTTGGCTATACAGGCAGCACTGCTTAGTAGGATCAGTTCATTGTTGGTTTCTGTCTTTTCTTTGGGTTTGTTGACAAGTAGAGAAATATAGAATATCACCAACCTTTTCCTTTGAAACTTACAGAAATAACATGAAATTGGACCAGAAGCCGAACTACATTTGCTTGCATTCTTTCTACTTTAAGTAGCAGCTGTCTTTTGCATGCTCACTTACATGTCATTTCTCTATAGAAAATATGCACAGTCACATTTGATGTATCCATGGGGGAGACAGTCAATGGAACATAATTATCCTAAGTGCACTGCATCATTGTACTGCACAAAAGGACATCTTTCCATTTCAAGCTTTCCACTTTGCATTTGATAGGAAACACAGCACATCTTTTATAACAGCCACTAGCAGTGTGTCATTTTTTAAGTAGTATGGGCATTTAAGGAAGGAGGTTGGGTGTGTCAAGCCATGCATTTGCTCGACACATCTATTATCAGAGACTGTTCTGTTGATAGCTGACTGATTCATGCATTTAGCAGACGTTCTTATTTAAAGCTGTTTACAGTTACTGAGATATTCATGTAACTGTACAAATAAAACGACTCCTGGTATTTTAAAAGGCGATTAATATGGATACTGGAACAGAAGAGGCAAAGGAAGACAGAGCAGTAAACAACACTGTTAGTCATTTCAGTAACTTGGACTGTTATATGCTAGCTTACAGCCAGTTCAGAAAATGCCGAGGAAAATGTCAGTGACAGATCTGCCTGGCTTCACGTTAAATTCACTTGAACCCTTTGTTTCATCACTCATCCTGTTGAAATGTCTGGTTTCCTCTTCCTTGACATTTTAACAACGTAATGTGGCAGCTCCACGGCTCAGATTGAGCTGTCTTTATATTTGTTTTGATCTTGTATGTTTAATGTTTCTGGATGGAGTGCTCCATTTTGAGGCACTGACAAACAGCTAGAGCTAAGCCAGCGTCAGAAATGTGGCAGGGACAAAATCGTATTCTAATGATAGGAAATGTGATGGTGTGAAAATTAGTATTGGCTCTGGGAAGAGCAGCAGTCTTACTCAAGGTATACTTACTAGCTTTTTGCTGAGCTTTCAACTGCAACAGTGCATGATGGAGTTGTGACAAAGTTAGTCTATGTTTGTCCAGATATCTCAGGTTGGACGGTCAGTTTGTTCCTCTTAATAAAGGGGTTTCTTATAGAGAATTATCACTGAACTCTGCTGAAATCTTGTTCCACGTCTGTTGGATGTGTCAATAAATAATTATAATATTATCCATAACAACTTTATATGTTTGTTTTAAGGTGATAATATGTCGTGCAGCCCATAGTGACCATGGCATATTATCACCTTAACCTTGTACTGATGTACCAGAGATGCCTCAATGATTGATTATGTGAAGTTGGGAGTAGATTGTGCCTCTCTTGAATGTGCACCATCACTACTTCCCAGTAGATCAAACATGGTGGCTGGACTTTGTGATTTTTTTGGATTTTCATCCGTTAGTAAAATGCATGCAAGGGTTTTATGTCAGCTGTGCTTTTTGCCTTGTGTGTTTATAATGTCTACACTGCAGCTAATGTCCAGTTAATCTATTACTCTCTGTTGAAAATGAGCATCACTTGAGGTATTTTCCCAGAGAAGGAAATGTGAAAGCTTTTATGACCTGGACTTACTCCAGACGCTCAATGTGAAAATCTCCATCTTTGAATCTAAACAAAGCATGAAATTTCAAATGTCCTGTAAGGGTAGTGAGGCCAGAAATTGCATAGTAGGCAGTTTTTTAAAGCATAAAGACAATTACAATCATAGATCCACGCTGTCTAAGTCGAGGAGCCATATGCCATAAACCCCCATAAAATACAATTTCATTATCGTTTTATTTAGCATTAAGGGGTGAATGCAGTTAGCCTGGAAATCCTCAATGTAAACAACCGCTGAATGGCAGTAGCAAATACTGTTGATACAACCAGTGAAAGAAAATAACCCATTTGTTCATCAGCCAGTCAATTAGTGATTCTGACTGACACATAAATACAATGCCATAACCTTATTATACCATAATGTCCCAAATAATTTTACAGTGACACAATCATGGTTGAAGTGTTTTAAGCTTAAGTAGATTCAGGATTTTACAAGAAGTGTTTTCTAATTTCAGTATCTGACTGGAAATTAGGTTGACCGCAAACTGTTTCCTGGCAACTAATAAAATGGTCTGTTGCATCTTTCCTAACCAACACACAAGGTTTCTCATTTGTATGGCTCCTTAAACTCACAAACCAGATATGATATCAGGATTCAGGCCTCCGAATGAAGAAATTCCTGCAGTACCTTTGTAAAGATGGTGCATGAATATTTCTAAAGTCAGTCCTGTTGTATCATGAGCTTTCGATTTCATTATTTATTGATGAAGCCGGTGGAGTTTGTGAAGTTTTCATTGTCTATGTTGGCTGTGGCCAAGCCATCGACTGCTGATTGTTCTGTCAGATTAGACGGTCTGAGCTATAAAAGCTGTTTGCATTTGCAAATCCCTACTGTAGCCTCACCTAAATTTGTAAATCCTGACTTATCTGTAGACTGTTACGTTTTACTGCATTTGTTAACCCAAAAATCCTCATCCAAGAGAGATGGACTCAGTGGTATTTAACGTAAGATACAAATGAAACCCAATCTATTTCAATCCTGGAAACAGATGGTCCTTGAGCTGTGGCTAAGAGTGGTAAATGATCAGCACTCTGCCTGCGTCTATCACTGTCTGAATAAGAAACTGTCGACTGACAAGGGGACATATTCACAGTCCATGAGTATAGATTACTGATTCCCCCAATTTTAACTCTGACTGAACAAATTTGCAAGGAAAGTGTGTTGTTGTGTTTCATGGAAAAAAAAGCTATAATCTTAAGACAATCTATAACCAAATCTATTACATCTATGACATATTGAATGATGACAGAGGTTTCAAAAATATCGCCTTCCTTACATCCAGGCTGTATGTAGCTGTCTGCTGCAACAGCCCAGAAAAAATGGCCCTCTGTAATGCAGGAACGAAGGGACTGACAGCAGTGTAAACAGCAGAGTTCTTTCAGTTGCCTTTTCTGTGGGAATACTCACCCTATGGCGAGCTGTTTTTAGACACAGAGGCGATGGGAAAAAAAATACAGAAATGTCAAGATATCCACTTATCTTCCACTTCACCAAATCTGAGAGAGGTTCAGAAGTTTAGTGTAACAGCCACTCTCTGACCTTTCTATACATTTCTTTAGAAGAAGCAGCAACCAACTCGCAGACCGCACAATATGGACATAAATATGAAGAATATCTCGCAGCATATAGTGGTTACTTTGCAGCAGCAAAGGACATGTTATTTTAACTCTTATGTTATGTTGTAGGTTTAACAAAATATGAAATTAAAACTTTTTTCAGCGTTAACTTAAATCACAAAAGTCACGATTCCTAATTTGCAGATGCTCTAATTGCAGAAATTGTAATGCACAAAGCAACTGACGTCTTGGTGTGAATGGCGTTAATGATGAGTTTAACGTGTTAAAAGAAATAAAAAGTGTAACAAGACAAAGAGTCTTCAGCCAAGCTAGTGAGGCTGTGGTGCTTTGGGATGAAAAATCAGGGGATAATCGGTGTTATTACAGTTCATCCTCTGAATGAATGCACCTGATTTCATGGTGATACATCAAATATTTGTCAGATTACCTCAGTATGGGCCAAAGTGGTGGACTGACCAACTGACAGACCCACTTTCACTCTGACCCTCACTGCTCACTACACTTCTACTATAATCAATTGACAGTAGGCATGAAAGCAGTGCGTAAGTGATGCATATGCACAACGGAGATTTAACAGAGATTCAACTGAGATTCGCTGTACAAATGTAAAAATAAGCCATTTTTGTTATTCATGCAAGTTTCACTTCCTCTTGTTTTGCCTGTGATCATTTGTCATGATCGAAGTGTTTTTTGTAGCCTAAAAGTTAGAGCCACACTGCTGGTACTAATATAGTAGTTAAAGTAAAAATAATGGTAAATATGTTACATTTCTATAGTAGTATGCAAATTTTCACTAGTTAACTTGGCCACATCCTCTGGCATGTTTAATTTTTGTTTTTCCTGTTTTATGTTTTCTTTTTTTGTTTTTACGGCTATTTTTTTTTCTGTCTCAGCAACACACACACACACACACACACACACACACACACACACACACACACACTCATTGCAGTCTTGCAAAGTCCATTTGTTCTCATAGCACTCCCCCGTCTCCTCACTCAGGCCTCAGAGGTTCAACATTAAAGATAAAGCATTTACCTTCATCTGGAGGTTCTGTGTAATCAGTGCACAGTTGGTCATTTCCCTGAAGTGTCTACTGGTGCACAAGATAGAAGCACAAAGAGAGGTGAATGTGATCGTATTTGAATCACATGTACCTCTGTGTCATATGTTTTACCAATGAAATGGCCGCTTTTAATTCACGTCTTTAATGACTAATGAGGTTAGAGGAAGGCAACTTTGTGTTTACATAGTTTAAAATGACACTGGCATTGTTAGAACATAACTGCATTCAAGAAAAATCAATCGTCAACATTAGCTGCCCCGTGTATGTGCTGATTGCTGATAGATAGCTGCATTAAAAAAAGAAAAAAAAAAGATGCACAAAAAAGTGAAAGTAACTGATTTTTATTTTTTGAATGAAAACGTTACATAAAAAGGAATAGGCTGTTTGCAGCTTTGCATAAAGAAGTAAGGAGTGGTACCAGCCTTGGGGCCACTGTGCACGGCTGCACTGACTAGAATACATTGTGCACTCTTGATGGTTTTGACTTTGACCCTTTGACCTTAAATCTAGTGCCACCATTAGGCAAATACTCCCACAAGTAAATGAGAAATATCTATAGTGTACAGTGGAAAAACACCGCAGCAAGGATTTTTACAATGTCGGGAATAAAAAGAGAGATCTCACTGTTTGAGTCTCTCTTTGCCTGCTGATTTGGGTACAGCTCCGCTGTCACTGTGAAGCTCCTGGAGTAGCAAAGTGTTGAGGGTCTTATTCAAACATATTAAATAATGAGGGAACAAATTCAGGCCCTCTGTTCACTGCTGACACTGGGTCAACCACTGACCCCATCTATTACTGTGAACTCAGGCCTGCTTCTTCTCATTTGCTAAGGCTGTCACCTTCAAGTGCTCCTTGTTCATTACATTTATGACATTACCATGAGAGCTCAAGTGGGATTCTGTCATTGTTTTCTTGTTTTGTTTTTTTATGGATTTTTTTTTTAGAATTTAGGTTAATTCACTATTGGGCGAAATCAGTTAAACTACCACACAACATGAATTTCAACTCATTTAATCTAAAGTCACTGTGCATTTAATCAAGGACTTTCTGACCCCATTTTTGCATGAAATTAGCATGTGATTTCTGGTCTCTAGATATCTTTTATAGATAAGGAAAGGAAGTAGAGCCTTCACAGCAACACGGCTTTCAGAGACTATAAAGGGGCCATTATAGTGCAAAAGCCAAGAGGGACATGACTGATGGAGGCAGCCAAGCTAGCTGTTCTGATAGCAAGCTTCTTCAGTGGGTTTAACTACCATCTTAGTAATATTTGTGAAGTTAGCAAAGATATAAAAAAATAGCCCAGGGATGCCTTCACTGTCACTGTCCCTCATGTAGCTCTCGCCTCGCCTGTGGTAGAATTGCTTTCAGAATGCCCAGCTTCATTTAACTTGATTTTAAAATACATTTTGTTACATTGTGTGTCTTGTTGTAATTCATATATTAAGATTTGATCACAATGTTTTGATGAGACATGACGAGACGGCATATTCCAGTGTTACTGCAGGACTGTAAACCCTTCGTAATGTTTCTCTGTTGCCTTTCATTTGGCTTTTTCAATTTCCATTATCAATCTGATAGAGCAACAATGCATCCAGAGTGAGGTTAAGTTAGACGGCTTTTGGTTTTGTAATATGCAGAGTTTTATCCTCATATTGTTCCTGTTTTCATCAAAAGCCGCTGTCGATGGATGGATGGATGGATTTGTAGTTTTAAAACCCAACATGCTGGCCCAATCACTCCCACTTAAGCAGATGGGCTGGTACTTTGACTAATTTGCTTTTCAGTCCAAGAACAAACTTATGTCAGTCAGCTCATGTTTGGACAGCTCTGTGAATGACTGGACATTTAGAAGACATTTACCTTCTGCTGGCTTACGGATCTCTAGTCTTCCCCATGTCTGCTCTGTTCCCATCAAAGCTGCTGTCAACAAGCAGCATCTGGCTACCTTCCCAGATCAGGACAGAGGGACTGAAGATTGCCGATGGACGTGTCAGCAATGAACCAGCACTAAACCAGCCTCTTACGGAAAGAAAATATAAAGATTTTCTTACAACGTAATGAAAAAAGTCCTCAAACTCTTATCGGTTTAGATTTACTGAACAGCCTTTGAAATTAATTCCTACTAAAGCCCCACTAAGCTATAACTCGATGTCTCCTTTATTGGATCAAATCCATGAATATATTTTTTGGGACACACATTCTCAGGACTTGCAACATCTCAGCCAGGAAAAAGCTTCAGTCTGAGCCTTCAATATGCAAGGCATTCCACACTAAAATCTGTCCGAGGCAGTGAAAATTTAAGACTTTAAAGCTACTGCCTGGATCCCCAAAGAGGATCAAATTAGTCATTTTCACGACCAACTGAAAAAATAAGAGTTCTGACAGTACAAGTTCAACTTCCTGTGTTTGGACAAAACTTTGTATAAATTTGTTGAGAGAAAATTCAAGAACCAGCAGCAAATATTTAAGCTACACAATCATAATTTCATGGATATTAACATAAACAAAGTGTTTCCCTGAGTCTTCAGGTCTAAACCCAAGTGAGCCAGCAAGGGATGTGGCTGTCAAGTGAAGCGGCAAAATCTAAAGACCACAGCAATTGATAGTCACCTGATAACACAACACTTGATTAGGATTATCCAAAGATGCACAGTTTTTGACATGGTGGAGTCACCTTTCTTGATAAGAGTGATAGGAATACTGCATAAAGTATATGAAGTTATCAGCATGAATATTTCATATATTATTTCATTTACTGACCTTTTGAGACAGATTAATCACACAGATGAATATATGTCAGAGCAGTATGAGGACAGACAGGCAGAGCAGAGCTTGCAGCATGGAAGTGTCTGATTTCTACTTTGTGATGTTTTTGGACTTTAGATTGAAGTTTTTTTTTTAAAAATATGTAAGAATCACTCTCTTATTATCTCTCCTTTCATCAACCCATGCAGGTGTCACTTTCCATGTTGTGTGTGATCTATTGTCTTACACGTGTATATTTGTCAAAAAGCACACTGAAACCTGGATTCTCTCATGCATGACATAGAAATCTGGATTCTCTAGTACAAATGTATCTGCGGAAAATTAGATCTCTTTAACTCTCTGCCAAGATTACAAAAAGCAGTTACTCTACTAAATAACATTTCAAGAGGCTGTAATTGGCATTTTTATACCGACAATGTACTTAAAATCAATGTGAAAGGTGTCTCTGATTATAATGAATCTACAGAGGATTATCAACTGAATCTGCAGCTCCTTTCAGCTTTGCGGAGCTTTATAAGTAATTTTTCAGTTAATTGTTATTGTGATCATTGTAACTTTATAAGGTGCAAGGTTCATTCATTTATCTTTCTACAACACAGGGCTATATAACAAAATGCTAGTTGTAGTCCCTTTATGCTGATCACAAAAGAAAGATTGTATAAATGGAAGAAAAAAATATTAACTATGCATAAAAAAAATAATAATAATGGTGATGTACGGGGAGGAACTAAAAAGACTCACAGCCTGAGGATAAAAGGTGTCCTGTAGTCTGCTATTATGGCAGTGGATGCCTCTGTATCTCTTTTCAGACGGCAGCAGGGTGAGCAGGCTGTGGCTGGGGTGGGTACTGTTTTTTAATATCCTTTGGGCTCCGCGCAGGCACCTCAGCTCATCGATGTCACTGACGCTCATTGAGTAGGTACCAATGATGATCTGAGTGGTTTTAATCACCTGTGCAGAGCCTTCCAGTCCCCATGCCAGTTTGTGATGTTTTCAGTCAGAATGCTTTCTGTCGCTCCTCTATAAAACCTAAAAAGAACTTGGCACTTGAATTTTGCATTCTTTAGTTTCCCTGCTCTGGTTTACTCTCACTGCTCTGTTGTTTCCAGCGGCATCAGGCAACTGTTTTCAGTGAAAAAGCTTGGAAAAACTCACTGCTCACTGACTGATCAGCACCAAACAGCAGATAGACACAGGTAGAGACTAGCTGGTGAACAGACTGAAGCATTTGCAGCTAAAGAGCCAGATATTTTTCTAAGCAGTCGACAGAGACCAAAAACAGAGCTAAAAGAAGAGTGAACATTGGCCAAACATTCACCAAGTGGCCACAAAATGAGTCCAAATGAATGTTAACGTAGCAGTGTAATTGCTGGATGTGTAAGCTTAACTTAAAAGGTGATGATATGATATGTAATGTTGTGTTCACGACTCGTTTCTAGTGCCCCCAAGTGGACAAAAAGTTCTTGGTATTGCAGGTTTAAAAAATCAGCTTAATGGAAAAACATCACGTTATTTGCCTTTTGTCTGTTTTTTATAGACTTTAGCAGACACAGTCGGGAAAAATAGGTAGACAGCAAGATTTCAGTACTGTCATATGTATCTTAGACCACCAAGAGGAAACAGAGCAGTCAGCTCATTTGATTAGTTCACTGACATCACACTAGACCGAATCGAATCCAGCATCTAAACCACTTCAAGTACTGATTACAGTATGTAATGTATTGCAATTTGTCCGAGTCAAATCAGGACAGCTGTACCCAAACTGGTACATAAACCACACAAACACACTAAAACAGTGTTGAATCTTAGGTTGTTTTCTGTACCTGACTCCTGAGCATGTGCTGAGAGCCACCCAGGACTCTGGATGTCCTCTTACATGGCCATGCTAGAAACAGTTATCCTGAAAGAGAAAATAATTGTAATCAATACTCCATATTTTATTTGGAGGAAAGCTTTAAAGAAGTATAAACATGTTTAGGCAGACATGCCTCTGGTGCAGCAAACAATAAATCCATCTCCTGGATCAACTCTGTGGTGTAAGTGTCCCTACAGCCTCTTAAAAAACACTGCCCACTGTATTCAAACAATCAGTATGACGAACCAATAACGACATTCAAAGTTTCTCACAGCGTGACGGTGATTGCATATGAAGGTTGGAGCTAGGCCACTCAATCATCCTGATGAGTATTTGAAATGATATCACCAGACTTGCAACCAAAAAATCAGAATTTGAGGAACTTTGATAAAAAGAAGGCAGGCTGCTGGGATGTGTGTAGAAATAAGGTGAATTCAAAGCTGTTCAGGTGGCACTAGAGTGCCTCACTGCTGGAGTC
>JAQQZW010000016.1:502341-518334 GCA_029814745.1 Zanclus cornutus | reverse complement strand
GCTTATGTTTTTTTGAAAAATAAAGACATTGCATTCTGTGGCAACCTGTACTAAATCTACAATAGGATAGTAGTATGCTGTTTTAGTTAAAAAAAAAAAACAAAAAACATGTTCTGTGTTTTTCACTATGTGTGAAGACTGCACCCCATGTGGGAAAATCAATTCAGCGACAGGTGTTGTCTTTTTGCTGACCAATGAGCCTTTCTTTATTCTCGACATCTTAAACATTAACATCTTGAAAACTGATTGTGATTGTAATGGTTAGTTGTACAAGGGAAATCCATTGTGAAACACAAAATATTCCCATAAATGCAAAACACGTTGCTGCTACTTACATTTAACAGTGTTAGGGCATATAGGGGTAGATTTTTTCTTTAGTAATATAATTTTCATCACATTAATCACTCTGCACTAATGCTACTGCCAAGAACGTTTGCTTTTTAATTATACAAGACAACAAATTATTAGCACAGTGTGTATGATAATATGATTTGTTCGATACTTATATTTGTCAACAGAGGGACATGGATTTCTCTGGTCTGATTTTACAAAAGCCAAAGGAGATCTGCCCTGGCTGATTTAAAAAGTTTGTTGAGAGACACAGTCTGCTTTGTTTTTTTTTTGTTTTTTTTTTTTGCCTCTGGGCTGGCAACAGCTGTGGCTGGCTAATGTTTTTGAGTTGTTTGTCTCTCTGTCTCATTCTTATGAAAAACAATATCCTCTGAATGTCTTTAAGGCATTCCATTACATCTGGCACAGATGTCCACTTGGACTCAAGGATGAACTGACTAGAATTTGTTGGTCAAATATCAAGGTCACTGGGACCTCACAAAACATGTTTTGGGCCCTTAACTAAAGGATTCATACACTACCTATACATTTTATATCTAAAAGGTCAACCTCATGATGACATCATAATGTTTTGCAATTTTTTTCTGGCTATTATTCAATGCTTTAACTCATGAGCAGAAGGAGGAATTGTGGCTACATTTCACACTTGTTCAGATGCTGAATTGGTGACACTAATATTGGGTGCCCATTTTTAGAATTTGTAGCTTCTTTGCAGCAACGACCGTATTTACAGCATTGTAGTCCACCACAAGCTAACTGTGTCTGCTGATATTGAGCTTCAGGTAATTGTTGTTGCACCTTGTGACAAAGCTCTTTATCAGTCATCTGTACTCCTCTGTAAAAAGAGTTTCTAAGTGAAGACAGTATGTTTCTCCTGAAAATTATTCACTGGAATCAAACATGTCAACAAAGCGTTATCTTCCATTTTGACCAAACTTAATACCTTTTATGTATTTTCAAAGTCTTTACTACATATATTATGAAGTTCACTACTGGAATACTTCGTACAGGGAAGGATTTACGGATAAAATGTGAGCCTTAGCGGACGACAAAAAATGTGACATAAATAAAGCAGTATTTTTGATATGATAAATTGAATCCATTGACTTGTTCGTTAACCTACTCTGCAGCTTTATTGACTTCCCAAATAATTGTTTTGGTTTGCTGGTTTGTATAAGTTCATATTGCACGGACAGCCAACCTTTGTTAAAATAAAATAAAATTCATAAAATGCACGTTTATCAAAAAGTATCTGTATTGCAGTTTGTGTGTTCTCATTTAAATGAGAAACATCTGATTTGAATGTCAAAAGTCCTGAAAAAGCCCTTTATTTTCACTGTAAGATCTAGGCAAGCAAGACCCTGATGTCTACTGTTTAGCAGTTTCTGCTGCTCGTAATGTCGTTGGTATGTTTCGACACTGGATAAAGAATTGTTATTATGCTAAGGGCTTTATGAAATGGTTGAAGGTTGGACAAAGAACCCTCATATGAAAGAGGTAAGAGATTGGACTTTTAAAAGGATTCTTTTTGAGTTGAACTATAGACAGAACCAACTCAGTCAAAGTAGTGTTGATGTTGCAAGTGCCTGACGGGGCAGTGTTGTTTCAGTGTATTATTGTCTGGTGATGCTGCTGCTTGGCAAGACCTGGTCATTACTTCAGTAAATCAGTAAATTATTACAAAACACTTGTTCGGTCGGTAACTCTTTCTGGCTTTAATCTCCTGGTGTACATTTTTGCCAAGTGAAAGTTTTGGAGTTCCATGTCACATTTCCTTTTTGCTTGTGTGCTATTCAGAGGAATTCTGTCAATATGTCGTGGATATGGACTGCATTACTGCGGTGGAGAATTTCCGTACGTCATAATTCTGATCTTCATTTGTTTGTCCCTCAGACCTGAGAGCATGGCCTCACTTCTGCCTCTAAGCCCCAGAACGGATGTAGCCCCAGGGCTAAAACACTCAGACATGCCCAAAACACAGATGGATCAGACAGAATCAAGTCCAACAAGGGCATCTCTTAATGTCCAACCAACACCTTCTCCCTTCACTACTTCACATAAGCAAAATCCTGATTTTCAAGATCGCACATCTAATGCAGTCAAGGAGCATCTGCTTAAACCAAGAAGTCACTTGTCCAAGGTTTCCATCCAGTTAGAGAATCCGGTAGCCCAACCAGAGTCTGATCGACATAGACTTTCATCTCCTACCAAACTCCAGCCTATTTCCAGATCACTCCAGGGACCTTTGTTGCCCTTGCCTCAAATTGCTACGACCTCAGATTCAAAACCAACTGGAAGTAAAGCAGTAGCTGAAAAAAAAGAAGCTATAACTATGGATTTGGGGTAAGTGTAATTTGGTTCTCTGCCAGTTAAATCCCCATTCTCTCCTCTTGAAATGCACCTAAATTTTTACTTCAATTTTAACACTAGTTCAATTTTAACATATGCAGAAGTAAATCCCTAATAGGTAAATATATAAGATTTTGCTTTGACACTTTTTACAGCTTTCTAAGGCACGTTTTTTTTGTTCTGACATAAATTTTTGGTATACTCCTTCAGAAATGAGAGCGTGGCTGTCACAGTGTCATTTTGTCTCAGAGAGAGATCACCAATGGTGATGAAAACACCAGAAGCTCAGTCTGGAGAATTGTCCATTGCGAAAAACTCACAGTGGGATAAGCCACAAAAAGACATTCAAAAAATGAGACCTGCTGTTCCAATACCTGTTATAGATAAGAAAATCATATGTAACCTAACTTCCTCCGACCAAGTCACTTCAAGATTGGACTCTCATGATGGGTTTCTCTCAGCACAGCAGGACACAACCAACAATGTATCAAAACAAAGAGAAGAATATAAAATGAATTTTGCATTGTCTCCAGCGAAAAGCTCTGCTGTGCATGGTTTTGACCCAGAACATTGTATGGAGAGAGAGGGAACTGAAAACATGGCCTGGTCTATGGATAAAGGACCTTCGTATGAAAGAGATAAGAAAGTTACAAAAGAACTTATGATATCAAGCTCTGAAGTCAGTGTAGAAGAACAGTGTGTGTACATATCTAAGGTGGAACTCGGTCCATTGTGTCCAAGAGGGAGTTCTATCTCTCATTCACCTTCCACTTCAGAGCCAGAGACTCAGACTGAAGGAACAGTGAAAGTGCCAAGTATGATTAAACTACAATCAAGTTGTCCACAATATTCCAATGTTCCTGGGATGCCATGTTTATATCAGTCACAAGTTAAAGCTTGCCCTGATGGCAGGAGTTTATTGTTTCAGAAGTTATCCAGTAACAGGCTTCCATTACTCCTGTATTCAGATTATGCTAGTTTCCTTGTTCAGGGTAGTGCAGGAATTGCAAAGATGGTGCACTTAACACAATCCTGCTCCAGGTCTGCCAGTATTCCTGGATTTCCATCTGCTTTAAAATCTGAGCCAAATATGACTCACCTTTTACCTACATGTCCCAGAATTTGTAGGATTCCTGGATTAGCTTGTGTTGGATCATTGACTTTATATCAAAAGAGTATTTGGGATAGATGTTCTCTGTGGGAGAAATCATTGCAGACAAAGGAAGCATTTGTTTCCGACATGTCTTATGTTCAGGAACAAGCTGTCAGTGGTACTAATATGATTAAAGTCATGGTGGCCATGTTGCCAACATGTTCTAGAAAGGCCAGTGTTCCAGGGTTTCCTTCTGCACAATTGTGGAAGCCTTCAAATACACCAAGTATGGTCAGTCTTCTCCCCACATGCCCCAAGCAGACAATGATTGAAGGTATGCCATTTAGACAGAGAGTTATGACAGATAATGACGGCTGGCATATTCTGAGGGAATTAATTTTAGAAAGACCATTGAGAAGTGATCCTGTTTTGATTCAGGAAAAGTCACATAAGGATAGAGAACTTATAAAGTTTATGGTAGATATACTACCATCCTGTCCCTGGAAGGCAACGACATCTTGTTTTCCATCTGTGTCACAAAGAGAATCCAATGTACCTATTGTTTCATTGGCACCAAGCCAAGATCCTAGAATAGCGGATGTTACTGCTATTTGCCCAAGAAAAAAAGATTTGAATATAACCAAGCATATTTTCACGGAGAAGCCTTTGAATACAGGTGAAGTCTTGGTTCAAGATATTTCCCCAGTTGCTACTCAGGATCTAGAAAAAAGAGAAATGTTTAGTTCAGTGGCAATGTTGCCCTCTGGTCCTTTGAAAACTTGCCTTGCGGGTATTCCCACAGGACCTCAGAAGCTGTTACCTGGTATTGTCAGTCTTTCACCTATGTGCCCAAAACAGACCCAAACTCCTGGTATGCCATCTCGAGATCAAAATAATTCAAAGAACAGAGACTGGCATGCCTTAAGGCAATTAATTAACAAGAGACCAGAGAAGACAACACAAGCTTTCATTGTTCAGTGGATACAGAAAGACACAGATTTCCTTAAGAATATGGTGAATATGTTGACAAGTTGCCCACAAAAGGCCAAAGTTTTTGGCTTACCCTCTGCTCCGCGACAAGAACCAGGTATGGTTAATATAATGCCTTCATGTCCCAGACATAGCAGAGTTCCTGGTTTGCCTTCAAGGACTGGACGAAAACTTTGTTTGTCCAGCTGCAATGAATGGTTTGCTAACAAAAGTTTACAGTGGGTGAGTCCATTTATCAAAAGGGAAGTACAGATTCTAAATGGAGTTTTGTGTTTTGATAAGAACCTTGCTATAAGTATGACTGCAATATTACACTCTTGCCCTGAGAATGCTAGTGTACCTGGGTTTCCCTCTGCTCCGACATCAACATTAGCTCATGGCTCATCTATGGTAAATTTACTGCCTAGTTGTACAAAGGAATCTAGAGTTCCAGGAATGCCACTTAGAGACACCACCAAACAATTACAGTGGCTAATAGAAAGACAGTCACTGCTACTTCCTAGAGAGAAGTCTGCAGTTACATTACAGTTACAGGATGTTAATATGTTCTATCTTGATTATGATATGATCTTAAATATGATATCCATATTGCCCTCCTGCCCACTGACAGCCTGTTTACCAGGTTTTCCATCAGTACCATGTCAGATTTTGGCAAATATACCAAGTATTATCAATCAGCTGTCTACTTGCCCAAGACATTCCAGAGTTTGTGGAATACCCTCTAGATTTTACATTGAGTCTGATGAAGCAGAGTGGATCATATATGAAATGCCAGTATTGGAAAGGTCGTTAACAAAACCAGGAAGACTGTCAGTAATACATGACCACGAGATATATTTTAGAGAAGAGGCAGTGGTTAGAATTATGGTATCAATGTTACCATCATGTCCCAGAAACTCCTGCATTCTTGGAATTCCCTCTAAGGTGGGAGAGAGACCAGTGGAAGGTTTGTCTGAAGAGGCCTCCAGCATGTTAAAATCCTTGAGCACTTTCCCAAAACATAGTAAAATTCCAGGTCTACCAACACAAAATACTGCAAAAGAATATGATGGCTGGTATTTGGATAGGAAAACAGTTTGGGAAAACCCGTTCAATAGAAGGTATGGAGTTGTTCACCAAGATTTTACAATTAAGGAAATGTCATATAGGGACAAAGAAATAATGCTGAGTATGCTTCCATCGTGTCGACGACAAGCCCAAAATCCTGGATTTCCGTCTGCTCCACTACCCCAAGTTGTTGATGGCATTGAGGAAAAAAATCCAGACATGGTACAGTTGCTGCCATGTTGCCCAAGACAATCAAATATAATTGGTTTTCCCTCAAAAATGTCAGTTACTTCTGATTCTAAAGTAGAGGGCTGGCCTGTGATGATAACAGAGATGCAAGGCTGCTGTCCTTTTTACAAAAAGTATGGTTCTCCTCACAAAGATATACTGAAGGCAATTCTTCCTCCTGAACTTTCTTATTCAAACGTTGCATTCAGTTCTGGCTTGATAGCAGTATCAACACCTGACTTCGACTGTCTTCCAGATATGGTAAATATTGTGCCATCTTGCCCAAAGAAAGCTTCTGTTCTTGGTGTACCATCAACACATGTACACCATTCAGGACAGGGGTGGCCAATTAAAACACTGTTGTTGTTGAAGTCAGGAAGCAAAACATTTGGAAAGGAAAGAGAAAACCTAATGAGTAAACAGCTGTCACTTGAAGAACATTCCATTTGTAAGGCTTCTGTCAGTGAGAGATCCATGCCGTTTGTATTCTCTAGCCAAGATGAACCAGAGGATGTACAACAAAGAATGACAATTGAGTCATCAACCTGTCCTGTTAAGGCCATTTTCAAAGACTTATCATCATCAAATTCTGATATCCAAGTGGACCAGCCATCGTCTAGAGTTAAAGGAACTGAGATGTTTTGGGATAAGGCTTGTCCAGTCAGCATAGGCACCAAGAAAACAAAATCTGATGCTTTGTCACCTTTGGAGATGCATAAAGATGAACTGGCCTTTTGGATACCAATTGAGGGTGAAGAAATGGGCATTCTAGATAAAGGGTGAGTGACTTGGAAAGTTGGAGTTCTTTTTGTGAAGTCAGTGGGTTAGTTTTTGAAACATATGCTTTCCAATTCTGTTTTCAGACACTTGCATTGCAGAATGTGGCACTCCACTCCTGATATGCCATTATCCTTGAGTGTTAGGAAGAGGTGGGTTTCCTTGGTTTGCGCCGTGATGCAATGATATGATTTAGTTCCATAATAATGCATCTGCTTAATCTCAACATCATCTGACTGGCTATTCATAGCAAAAGTTTCATTTGTTGTGTTTTTCATACTTTGTGTAGCATGGAGTTCACCAAGTCTATACAGTATTTTTTCCCCTATGTAATGTGTTTCAGCCCATTAAGTGAAACAAGTATTCAAGAAACCCTGTTATCAGAGTATGAGAAGGGAGATACTGTTGTTAAAGAAGCAGAGACTACTAAAGTCACTGTGGAGGATCATGATGTCATGCTCTCAAAAGAATCAAATAAAAGTTTGTCAGTTAAGCGAATGGATGTCACTACTACACATAATGCAAATGCGGATCAAGAGCATGTTCGATACTCTGATAGTGGGTAAGTGTGACAGAGACAAATACCTGGCCTCTGAACTTGTCAGTTTGATCAAGGTGTAGTGATGTTCGTTGCATGGTTTTGATTTATTATGTCCCAAGTAGACTTAATTTCTTGTTCTACATAGTTGAATTGTAGCACTATTGCTACTGAGCAAAAGGGGTTGCATAAAGAAACAAAATAATGAAATAGCAGCAGAATACATGTGCAAGTCAGTTTGAAAATGTAAAAATAAATAAATAGATAAATGAAATATGAAAATAAAATGCAACAAAAGACACCATGAAAAAACAGTTAGTATAGATGTCAGATGAGAGCAGAAACACTAATTATTAAAAAAAAATAATTGTTGGAGGGTAGTTCTTCATGTTAAAGATAAAGATTATCTCCATGTCTTTGGTGGTAATAACTTGTCTGAAATTTTTAAAGAAATCCTTAATTATTTTCATGAAAAGATAACCGTCCTTTTTTCATATGTTGTACAACTCTGAGTATTATAGGATTATACTGTGAAGATTTCTTGTGTTGAATATTTTTTTTACCCAGTTATAACTCTGGCTTTACAGCATTAGCCGTTAAAATAGAATAAACCCAAACAAGTCTTGTGGCATGATGTTTTGTTTGCAAGAGTGGAACTCTTTAGCCCAAGTGAAGGTTGTTTTAAGACAGGCTGGAGTAAGTTTGGAGTGAACAACATATGTTGAAATTGCATGCATTTGAATAAAATACATATTGTAAAAATGATAATGACTTGTTGTTATATACCATTTTTATTTCCAACTTTGGTATCACATGTAAATTAGTTGTAATCATACTATGAAAAATGAATTTGATTTTCACTGGTTGATAGAGGCACACAGCTCCAGACTTGCAGTGTATTGTGATTTAGATAATTAGAATTACTGTGCTGGTTACAGTAATGATCTCATTTGTTACTATTTTTATTTGGCATCTTCTAGCAGTAAACTTTGACTATAACTTTGCATTTACCTTCTCTTTAGACATGAAAACATGGCTTCCCTACAGCCGTCATGCCCAATTTTTGCTGGTGCAGCAGAACCCCCATCTCAAACCCAAATAAATAATGCTGAGCAGCAGCTAAAAGAGCATCCTACAAAAAGGACCATAGTATGGGAGGAACTACCAAAGGCAACCACAGTGATATGTCCTGCAGACAAGACCGTACTATGGGCAGAGCTACCAAAGGTGACTACAGAGGTAACAAGAAACACATCAGAGGAAGACATGAAAATGATAGAAGAAGTGGTCAGTACAGTCCCATCATCACCTGGTACTGCCATGATTACTAGTTCGTCTTCTCCAATGTTAGACACTGAAGATGAAATGAAGAAAAAGACAGAAGCTGAGATGGGAAATCTGTTGCTGACATGCCCAACAGTTAGCAGCATCCCCTCAATTCCACAATCTACTACAGTACACCATGAATCAGATATGATAGGCCCTCTGAGCTCTTGCTCCAGCACCTCTTGTATTGAAGGTGTTCCATCATTAATGGGACATTTGAGCAAAGGCTGGGCTACAGATTGCAAACCTTTTGGTGTAACACAGCCCAAAATTGACACAATCATGATTGAAGATAGACCTCACGGTGATGACATGATGGCCATTTCAGCTTTAGACTCAACCTGTCTAAAAGAGGCTTGTATCCATGGATTTCCATCTGCCATGGAACCCACAGTAAGCAATAATGGGTTCAGTAGGGTCAATCTCTGTCCATCTTGCCCTTCTGTCTCTAGTATTGCTGGTTATCCTTCGGTGCTGAAAGCTGACAGCAAAGACTGGAACACTACGCATAAGCCGTTATGGGAGAAGCAGGTTAAAAAGGAGTCCGTATTACTTGAGAACAACAAAATGGACAAAGACATGAAGGGGGTTGTTTCTC
This sequence comes from Zanclus cornutus, assembly GCA_029814745.1. Lineage (NCBI taxonomy): Eukaryota > Metazoa > Chordata > Actinopteri > Acanthuriformes > Zanclidae > Zanclus > Zanclus cornutus. The sequence continues at coordinate 509,037 of JAQQZW010000016.1, read as the reverse complement.
TTGCACAAAGTTGCCCAACAGAATCATTCATCTCCGGTTTTCCCACTGTACCAAAACCAAGAAAAATGAATGTTGTTGACATGACAAATATGGTCAGTCTTTCAATCTTGTGCACAAAGATGTCCCAAATTCCAGGATTTCCATCATCTCATAATTCAGAGGATTGGACAACGAGCAGGGAGCCACTATTTGAACCAAGAATGAAAGAAAAGCAGGTGTCATTAATTGACAGATGTGAAAGAGATGAGAAATCAATGAAAGCAATGGTTTCCCTTGTACCATCCTGTCCAAAAGAGGCAAGGGTGTCAGGATTTCCTTCTCATCCATATCCCCTTACTGTGTATTGTACACCAAATATTATTAGCCTTCTGGCATTGTGTTCTCAAGTTTCCAAAATACCTGGATTTCCATCAGTGGATGGGGATACAAGTGTAGAGTGGGTAATAGAAAAGGCGTCATTGCTGAAGAAGCTAACAAAGAAGAGGGTCATATTTGACACATCAAATGACAACAACGAGACAATGAAGGATATGGTTTCCTTTGTACCATCCTGTCCTAAGAAATCAAGTATTCCAGGTTTCCCGTCCATTCCAAATCCCAAAAAAGTCTATTTTGGCCTAAATGTAGTTAACCTTCTCCCTTTGTGCCACCCAGTTTCTATAATACATGGGTTTTCATCACTTGAAGGGCACAAAGAAAAGGGATGGATTGCTGAACTGGGGTCATTGATGCACAGACCCCAACAGAACACTTGGTTTAGGATTAACAGCTCACCAATTAACATCAAACCAAACAACATGCTTACTTTGGTTCCGTCTTGCCCAGGAGCATCAAAGATTCCAGGCTTTCCATCTGTCCCCAGATACAATATGCTGAGTCTTGTACCTGTTTGCCCCAGAGTATCCAGTTTGCCTGGATTTGCATCCTTTGAAGAGGACTCAAAATTCCAATGGCTGTTTGATCTACATGTTTTATGTGATAAGCCATCAAAGGAGACAGCTTTTGTGATACAGAGTCCAAATCAAGATGGAGAGACTGTAAAGACAATGTTGACCTTAGTTCCATCTTGTCCAAAGGCATCTAGGATACCTGGGTTTCCCTCTGCACCTCAAATCAAATCCAAGATTGAACCTGATATGACAAGCTTTGTGCCTTGCTGTTCCAGTGCTTCAAATCTCAAAGGATTTGCATCCATGAATAAAATCCGAAGCACCGGATGGCTAAATGAAACAAAACCAATTTTGATAAAGGCTCAGGAGAAGGGTGTGAAAATGATTATACCACTGGCTGAACAGGACCAGCTATATTGCTACAACATGAAAAGCATGGTGACATTAGTGACATCTTGCCCAAAAGAGGCCAGAGTGTGTGGTTTCCCCTCGGCTCAAGTTGTAAACAGACCACAAAACATGGTCAGCTTATACACATCTGCTCCATGTGTTTCATGTGTCCCAGGTTTTCCATCAGCAAGGATGCTTAGTGCTGAATATATAAATTTACCAACTAGGACAACACACAGCAGGTCCTTGTTTGAGAAGCTGCAGAATGAGAAGATTTTTCTCATTGCAAAATTTAGAGCAAAACATAAACATACACAGGATGAAATGAAGTACATGGTAGCAATGGCTCCGTCATGTCCACATTCGACTCGAATTCCTGGGTTCCCTAGCATTACACAATGGAATCTAACAGAGAAAGAAACAACGACTATTCCATTCCCTTTTTGTACTGAGAAGTATACATCACAAGAATTGCCTTGCGATCAGTCAACTCAGTCATATCTCAAAAATACAAGAATTCCTGTTGTTCCCTCCACATCTTTAAGCAGCCCCAGCACTACACTTGCAAATGGTGAGATATTGAGAGCGTCAAGATTGAGGTCACATTCACATTTTTTTGCCTTGTTTCTTTTCGTGTGTTTTACTATGTATGTGCTTTTATGACAGAGGACAAATTCAAAGGTGATGCAAAGCAAAACATAGACCTTTGTGTAGATAAATGGTAAGTAGAAGAGCCCAGTGCTCTTGCATTGTTTGCTGTGGAAAAGGGTCAGTGTAGTGCTTGCCTAACATGGACTGTTTGGATCAGTAAAAAGTTACTTAAATAACTTGATAACACAATGCATGGTGAATTTCAGCTTCTCCGTGAAGGCTGTATTTCAGTAATTTTATTATTGTAATGCTGCATGAGTTCTGTGGATCATGCCTTGAAATCCTCTGTATTTGGGTCTTCAGCAATTCACAAAAAGAGAGGATAGCAGCAGAGGAAACCCAAACAATGAAGAAACCATTGGACACATCAGAGCCAGCGAGAGTCTTGGGTTGGGAAGTACTGGAGGCTGAGGGAACAATAATAGAAAAAAATACAGAATCCTCTTTGTCAGCAAAAGAGGAAAACACCTCAGGATTAGTAAAGGCTATTGTGGGTGTTTTCCACAAAGGGTAAGTGTAAGACTGTTGTGAAACTAATAGTGTGATGCATGCAACATAGTTTAGACCAATTATTGGTCAACCTGAATGAAGACTGTTTTATTAGTAGATATGTCACAATCTACTAAATCTTATATTAAGCTCATTATATTTTCAGATTCATTTCAGACATTTCAGAGTTTGGAGTAAAGTGATATCTGAACTGAATTAGCATGGAAATGTTTTTTGCTTTCTCCAATACTCACTCGTTTCTATAATTAGCTCCATGTTTATTGAAACCACTGTTTCTACATGGTTTCAGGTTTCATTCAGTAACTCTAGTATCCATGTCTCACAGTTATGAAACAGTAGCATCCATTTTGGGGCCGTCTACCTCTTCTTTAGCTGAACTGGATTACCAACCCAAGGCTGTCTCGTCTATGGATCTGAAATACAACACACAGACTCCTTCAGATGTGGTTTTTAAACATTTTGTGGATAACACTGCTCCCGCACAGAAGATGGAGAGTCAATTTGAAGACATTCATGCTGAACATAATATTGAATATCCAACAAATGCTGAACCTTACATGTGGGACTTAGTTGATGGTCGATCAGCATCTCCATCACCAGCTGCTGACAGTGACGATGGGGTTTTGGTTTGTTCAAGCATGAAGAAATGGCCACCACTGACAGAGGCAGATATCACTGTAATATCAAAGGAGGGTAGTGAAGTTGATGAACAAGAGGTCCCTCTTGATCAGTGGCATTCAAAGGAGAAATTGCTTAAAGGGCAGGACTCTGTTCATACAGCAGTGCACAGTGAAAGTGTGTTAGCAAGGCACAAGACAGAGACAGAACAGGATGAGGTTAGAACAGTGTCAACTTCTTCACAGCTGGATAAAGGGTGAGTGATGGGGAACAATGATCCAGATAAGTGTTAAGTAGCATGGTATGACATTGTATATGTTCTGCATTTTTGCTGATAACATTGTCCCTTGTTCTGCTGATGAGCACTTAACTATTCAAGAAATTGTGATGGTCAACTATTTTTAATAGCTCTAGAGACTGACATTGGGATGTGGAATGGTATATTGTGTTTTTGGTAGCGTTTTACATAGGTATTGTAAACTGAAGTTAACTTTGTCTTTGTGTTCTTCATGTGCTGCTGTGTACTGTTAAATGACAGTGTGCATGTATGTAAGTAAGGCAGAATATTAAAATGAAGGTAGTAAGATTCGGCTGCTATATTAATTGAGCAGATTTATTGTTGGTTTGACGTAGGGTGCATGGCACAACTATATAAAAAGTACAGAACAGCAAATTCTGAAGCTTTTTCTGTCTTTTCCTTAAGCCACCCACACATAAGGATGGAAGAAATTTCTGCCGCTTCTCTGCAACCTGTATCAAATGAGTCACTGAGAGATGTCAGTGCAAATACAGCGATGCTCATAGACAAACCCTCAGATTTTCAGCGCATCAGTTCATTTGGACCAGAAGCTGACATTGCTGTCCCTCTGCGAGGTAGAAAGCCAAAGAGAAAAGTTTCAGAATCTCAACGGCAAGTGTCTGATCAGGAAAAAGCCATTGTTCCGTTACGACCACTCAGACGGAAGGATAGTTTAACACCAGACCGCAAACAAAAATCTGATGGCTTGGTGGTCAAGCTCCTCACTGAGGTTATTCCAGTCCAATCTGTAAGGAAAAATGTCACTGGTGAGATATCTCCCACACAACCTGCCATTGCCTTACCTTACACCATAAAGAAAGAAGACAGTAGCATTCCTCTAGGTGTACCTCAGGATGAACATGCCCACGAAAGTGTGGGTGCTGAAGTAGCACAATACACTACTGACCATAGACAACAAGAGGAAGCTGAATGTGTGCAGATATCCATGGATATTGTCCCTCCTCCTCGTGTGAAAAAAAGAGATAGTAGTTTGCCACCTGAAACTCCGCAGAGGACTGCCCCTTGCAAGCCTCTAAAAAGAAAAGACAGTGTCACTAGAGAGACACTTGTTCCAAAAACTGAAAACCAACAGAATTTGAAAGCCCCTGTCAGTTCATCTTTGAGAGCATCTGACTCTGTTACCCCTCAACCTTGTGAGAAAACCTCTGATGTCTCAGGTACTCATGAATTATTACAGAGCATTGATAAGCCCTGTCAAACAGCCACTGAAACGATCCCTTCCCAACCTGTAGGAAGAAAACAACAAACAACCACCATTTTTGTTAGGTCTGCATCTGTACAGGCAGACACAGAACTGGCCTGCTCAAAGCACACACAACAAACCTCCGATACCCTGGAATCATCCAAGAAAGACATTAATACGTCTGTACAGGCCTCTTCTAACATAATTTCTCCCTCAGAAACAGAAGGAAATGAGAGCATTGTCCCAAAGCCGGTAATATTTCATGTTGATCAAACTGCCTCTCTCTCAATCATCAAGAAGATTTGTCTTCCACAACATGGGAAGAGATTGCCCTCAAGCACATCCGGCAGAATCATCAGTGACAAGGAAATTGTGGCACAAAATGTAAATGTTGTAAACAAAGAGTCTTTAAAGCCAGGCCAGATCATCATCCATTTTGTGGGAAATATAGAAGAAATAAAGCAGTCAAATACAGCTGATGACACAGCTTCTGATGCAATTGACGTCACATCTTTTCAAAAATCAGAGAATGTATCAGAGATAGCAGAGGCAGAGAAGCACAGACAGAAAACAATTCCCATAACAAAGTCTCGAGAGAGGAAATGTCTCAGTGGCTCCATCCCAGGTGATGCTAAAGCTACAGAGAGCACATCTAAAGCTTCCCATGGAGTAGAGGCAGAGACAGCAAGTATAGGTGGTCATTCATCCATTTCCACAACAATTGATGAGTTTTCAAAGGTGCAACACAGTAAAGGTCACCCCCCTATTCTTCTGGGGGATCAGCCTTCTACATCTGCAGAAGAAGTAGTACCTTTTAAGTTAAGGGGAAGCAGACTGACTATTGAGAGCAGTGTTCAAGTAGAGTATGGGGATATTTCTGAGGAGACACCAGCAGCTTCAAGCTTACCCGTACCAAAACCAAGAGTAAAGAAACGGCTTAGTGGTTCGTTCTCAGATGACATAACAATTTCTGGCTCACAACCTCCCTGCCAACAAGACACAGTAGCTGACACAATTGGTTGTGAATCAGTACAACAAGATAAACAATCAAGCTTGCCTGTTCCATTGCCTCGGGCCAAGAAATGTCTCAGTGTGACTTATTCAAATAGCACACCGCCTGTAGACAATTTATTCCCCCCAGAAATGATTTTTTCTCAGAAAAGCCCAGAGGATGTATCTGTGTCTAGCAGGGAAACAAATGAAGGCTTAACATCGCTGGATTCAAGTGTGATCTCTGAAGGAGGTTTTGTCACCATCCAAGAAGAAGGTGATGTTACATCAGAGTTGGAACAGGAGGTTTTAGCAGCAATGGCAGAAGAAGTATTTCCACAGGCAGACTCTGTTGAAGATACGGAGAAGACACTGGATGACATTATTAATGGCTGGACCTTTACAGATAAATCTGTTGTTAATGATGACTTAGAGAAAGCTGCAGAGGCAATGTCTGAGCAGGCTGATACTGGAAAAGTCCTGGAGGCAAAGGTTGATATGTCCCTTGCTTCCACTGTTGCATCTTCTCAGGATGACTGGCTGCATGTAGAGAAAGATAAAGACAGTGTACCGATGGAAAAATGTTCAAGGAAGGAAATAAGTGATGAAGATTTGGACTTTGGCTTTGTGTCTCTAGATGTAACTACTGGTTGTTTAGAGGAAGAGAGGTAAGATTGATCAGTACACATTAAGGTCGGAGGGTGGGGTGCACTCATAACTGAGATATGTGTGTGTTTTGCAGTATTCTCTATCTACACCATAGAAATTAAAATTTACATGTAATTTCTAATTATCTAACATGTTCTACGTATGGTTTCATATGCGACGTGGTTTGCAAAACCAAGTACCAGTGTTTTGTTTTTTGTACCTACTGGGCTACTGTAGAAACACGGCTGAGCAACATGTCGGCCTCCGGGAAGAGGACCCGCTAAATTATGAATTCTGTAATGGCGAAGGACGACACGCCCTACTCTGCCTCTGATTGGCTGGCGCTCATTGCCTCGTTGATGGAGGTGGTTCTGGTTTCGGTACAGGGAGTAATGATTGGTTTGGTTAGGGTGAGACTATCACAGTAAGCCAATCAGAGGCAGAGTAGGTGGTCATCTGTTCGCTATTCATCAGTCATGACTACCTCTGTAGATATA
>JAQQZW010000015.1:19835950-19846350 GCA_029814745.1 Zanclus cornutus | reverse complement strand
ACTATATGATACAACACGTTACAGTGAGATGTGTCATAAAGCACCATGTGACACAGCACATTACTCTACGATAAGTTAGAGTGAGGAACGGCATGACAACAAGAAGGTGACGGGTGATAGCCACCATATTAATGGTTTATCATATAAAACATCCCGTCATCTGAGATATGCTTATTAAATATGATGCACTAAGATACAACCGTCTGATAATAGAAGTTATAAAGTAACAGTAAGATACGATGAGGTAACATATTTAGATTTATGATAAGTATTCTGTGACTTTGCAGCGTGCTGTGCGCTGACAGCGTGACGTGACCTGGTGTATTTGGGCCGCTGCCCACAGACGTCATTAATAAAATATGGAGAGAACCAGCAGAGAAGGAAGCTGAACAGACGGAGGACGAGAGAGGCTCGACTTCACTACAGAGAGAGAGAGAGAGTTTACATGGAGGCAGGGAGGACGCACAGAACTCCCTGAGAGACAGAGAGACTCATTACTGAGGCTCCCACAGAGACCACAAACACTGCACAGAGGGGAACAGAGGGACGTTATACTGCCACCACAGGGACACAACACCACAAGCACACCTGCTAACCTGTCAGGTCAGAAGCATTCAGGACAAAACGTCCTCTGAAGGCCTGGAAGAGGCGCAACGTTGTGTAAAACGTTGAGGGAAACTTTCCTGTATTTTTCTTTTTTATGCCTCAGTATATTTGGGTCTCAAGGATTATTACAATCTTTTATTGGAAGTTTTTATGTCTGATTTTACTCATGACTGACCCTTTTTTCGTTTATAAAAAACTAAATAATCACTGAATAATCTGTTATGTTAATAATCATGATTCACGTCCATGGATCTCATTACCTGCAGTCAGATCAATTCTTCCTCTACAGAGTCTTCTTGTTCTTAGATATCGTTATCATTTAATGACACTCTTCTGATCATGTGTCCTTCCCGCTCTGTACTCCATGTGGCAGCATGACCTGACATCTCTGCCTGAACGTCTGCACACCACCTGCAGCTCAGCCCAGCATCACCAGTCACCTCCTGTCAGCGACCTCACGGCCTTCACTGGACCAATAATAATACTTTACTTTAATACCTTAATAATACTTTAATACAAAACTTTCTATGTCGGAAAACATGTTAGTGATATTTATTTACTTGAAGCAACAAGTGGCATAAACATCATCTTATGATTGTCATTTATTAGTTCAACTGTTGGTCATTTTTACATCTTTATCCTTTTTCTCTATCTGACCACGTGCTGCAGCAGCTGTTTCTATGGTGACAAACTGATCCTAACCTCAGTTAGATGATGCCGGTCATTCAGTCATCAACAACGATCAATAATCATCGTCTTTGTTGGTCTGGAGGCTCATTTATCATAATGGACTGAAACACGTCTTTTCATCCAACCACGAATATAATACATGTTTATTTTATCTCATTTCTTTGTTACTGTATTTTACTAAGTCGCTTTCCTGTAGACGCGTTAAGGCGCCGTCTTGTGGAAACTTTCAGCCCTACAGCTCCACTATACACTAATCTGCTGTCAGTGTGCGTTTATGTGAATTATTACTAAAAAATAATTTATAAATAAATAATAAATTAATAAATAATAACTGTTTGATTTTCCCTCTTCAGTCGATGTCGTAGCACCGCTCCCTCTCCGCTATCTGCCTCGTCTGTGTTTGGTCGAATCCGCTAAAGTGAACTCAGGTTTGGGTAAAAGCACTTCATGTGTTTTACAACCGGCTCAGTTTGACTCTGACAGCTCCATGTCTCATCACAGAGGTTGGCTGTTTGGAGACTAACGGTGAGTTATTCTTCTCTCCCAACTGAACACGCTTTTTAGCCATAAGCTAGAGAAGCTAACGGCTTAACCAGCGTTAGCGTGATTTGCTAATGTCCCGTTCAGTTAAAGAGAGCTTCACAGCAGCAGGTTAAGGTGACTCCCGTACGTTAGCTTCAGTGCCAAAGCTGAATCGGTTGACTTTGATTAGCTGTGAGCTAGAAACTAATAAACTGCTTTTCATGTTACGGTCCGTTTACAGAGAGCTGCTGCCATCAGCTAGCATCGATAAAGGACGGTAACTCGTAACGTTAGCACGGTCCCGTTCGGCTAGACGAGCAAAACAAAATTTCTGACCTTTGGTGTTACTAAACTTAATATATCGTATCAATTATAAATAGATAAACCTACATGAAAGCAGGCAAGCTTCTCAGCAACAGTTCAGGCATGTTAATGTCGATGTCAGAAGGGTTTAAATGAACAAAAACGCCTCTTATTCAAATGATGTGCAGGTGAATTTCATTAAATTCAATACAACCCATTTAAAATTCAAGATGGCGCAGAATAAACTTCTGACTGGAGTACGGCTCGGTGCTGCCGCCCGTGGCAGGAAGGAGTATTACAACAGTGGTGTTCAGTTTATTCGAGTGCTGATTTTAAGTACAAAATGATGGTTCATGTACTTTACTGGAGTATTTCTGCTTTATGTAACTTACTGTATATGTAATAATATATTATATATTTGTTTCACAGATTCAGATATTTCTCAAAACATGCCATTGGTTTATATAGTATGATGCATTTTTATAAATTAAATTAAAGCTGCTGCATATAAAGCATTAAAATGTTCTGTACTAGATGCTCCTTATGCATTAATGCATCAATAATTATTTTAAAAAATAACACTGTACACTTTTTACAAATGATCTGAGTACATAATGAGTACGTAAACTTCATACTAACATGTACAGTCGTTATTAAAACATGTACTTGAAGAAAAGCACAAGTGCCTTAAATAGATTTTGAATTTAAGACTTAATTGTATGTGACGTGGGTTTTACATGATGGTACAGCTGCTTATACTCAAGTAAAATATCTAAATACTTAATTCACCACTGACTGTTTATATTCCTGGTTTCCATCCATTGTCTTTTCACATGAACTGATCATAAACATCCTTAAAACTGGTTTCTAATATATAAAAACCAGAACTCAGCATTAATTTTATCCATCATAAATCTTGAATGCCACAAATCACATAAACTCGTTTTTAACAAAAATACCTCCAGTTATCCTGAAGAACAGACGCTCTGCAAAGCTTTTACCTCACTGATAGCTAATTAAACAGGTTTGTATCAGGTTTATTATGATTCACTCAAGGAGGCAAAGGCAGCGCATCTTCTGTTATCAACTCATCTGTCGTTCATATGAAACATCCTCACGTTCTGAGAAGCAGAAAACTGCAAATACTTGAAAAAAGTATTTTTTTCAAGTATTTCCCCTTGAAAAATCACAATCAACTATCAAAACAGGTGCCTATTATTGCTGTGTTGATTGACTCACTCATTAATTGGCTGATCATCTAAATTCCAAAAAGTATTACAACCAAAATGTACTCAGTGTATCTGAAGTTAAAGTCCTCGTGACACAGAAATGCCCCAGAGAATGTTTTGATAAATTTTTCATAGCAGGGTGAAATGAAACAAACCTTGTTCAGGCAGGTCAGTGTTGTATTAGAAAGGCATCAGTTCATCAACTCAGACTTTTATTTAAGAGGAAAACTGGGGACTAAAAATAAAAATAAAGAAAAGGGTTTATTAGAATTAACTTTGAAATGAGACATTAGTTTTAAGCAGTGGTGGAATGCTCAGAAACAAAGTACATTCACTCAGGTACTGTGTTTAAGTACAAATTTGAGGTACTTGTACTTTGATACTTTTACTTCACATTTCAAAGGGAAATATTTTACTTTTTACCGTGTTAGTTATCAGACTGTAAGTTAGTAACCTTCTTAAATTAAGGTTTTACATACAAACTACATGATCACTGTACTGAATATGACTTGTACCACTAAGTAGACCCTGATCCACACTGAGTACTTCTACTTTCAATACTTGAAGTATGTTTTCTGATTATTCTAACATAACTGACAAACCGCAGGACTTGTAATGGAGTATTTTTACACAGTGGTAATATTACTTTTACTCGAGTAAAGGATCTGACTACGGTGTGTTCAGGGTAACCTACTGTTTTGTGTTTGTGTTGCAGGAGCACGTTTGGAGTTAGAGATGCTGGGGGTCAGGTGCATTGTGGGTGATCTGGGTGGAGGAGGAAGACTCCTCAGAAGTCTTCCTCAGGTCCAGAAGATGAGCGTTTCCTCACGGCTGACCGCAGAGAGTCCACGGGTCAGACTTCTTCATCCTCGTCATCTTCCTCAGCTGACTCAGAGGTGTTTTCTGTCTCAGGGGCCGAACTCGTCTGTTCATTCTGCTAAACTGAAGCTGAGGACTCGCCTGGCGGTGACGCTGCTGTTTGGCGGCGGTCTGCTAGCCGTCTGGTGCTCTGTCTACTGGGAGAAGCAGCAGAAGCTGCGGCAGCAGCGCATGGAGCAGCTGAAGCAGGTGGCGCTGGGTCAGGGCAACTTCAGCCTCCTGGACCACAGGGGGCAGCGCAGGACCAAAAGCGACTTCCTGGGCAGCTGGGTGCTGCTGTACTTTGGCTTTACGCACTGTCCCGACATCTGTCCCGACGAGCTGGACAAGCTGAGCGCCGTGGTGTCGGCTCTGGACCGGGACGCCTCGCTGCCGCCTGTCCAGCCCGTCTTCATCACCGTGGACCCAGAGAGGGACGACGTGCCAGCACTGGCCCGCTACGTCAAAGACTTCCACCCCCGTCTGATCGGGCTGACGGGAACCTCAGAGGAGGTGAAACACGCGGGGCAGGACTACAGAGTGTACGCCAGCCCCGGACCCAAAGACGAGGACGGAGACTACATCGTGGATCACACCATCCTGATCTACCTGATCAGTCCTGACGGGCTGTTTCTGGATTATTACAACAGGATGAAGAACCAGGAGCAGATCACCGAGAGCGTCAGGAACCACATCAAGAACTACGTCAAGCTCTGAAGGAACTGAACTCTGCAGTCACGTGATAAACCCAGTGTTCACGCTCAGTCTGCAGAGCTGCTCTATTATAACTGTGAGCTGTGAAAACAGTTTGTGTTATTGTATGAAACCAGTCACACCACTGACCTCAGTGCCATGAAAACTACTTTCAATAAAACCTTCTTTTGAAAATCAGATGCAAATTAATAATCGATAATCTGAAATTAACTGTCTGCACAAACTTCCAAACAACAGAGGGACAAATTACATGAATCATACAAATTTTCAATCTGAGCATGATTTGAGTTATTATCTCCCGATGAGACTGATGATGAGAATGTTGGTTCAGACAGGATAAAAACGTCCTGGTTAATACGAGTGAAGAGACACAGCGAAGCTACAGCAGCTGCCGGAGATGATGGAGAGGAAACACTGCACATGCTGTCATTCTCCTTTACATGAAGAGACTTCAGAGCTCAGGCTGCTCAGCAGACATGTTTGGATGCTTCAGTGTGTCGAACAGGAAATTGTTTTCTTGAACTGTCCCGTTTGGTGGAGCTCACGACTCCCTGAAGATCTGACATCAAGTTTATGAGACATGAAATCAACAGGAATGAAAATCTCTGGCTGAGATTTGGTTCAAAATAAAAGTGTGTGTTTGTATCACTTTGTGTTTAGTCCAGTTTTCTCCTGTTATTCTGCTGTCTCACAGTATAATGTGGTGCTAAAGCGACAGGAAGGCGGTGTGGCAGCTGAAATCAACACACAGGTGTTTGTTTGGGAAAAAGTCTTCAGGTTGTGATGAAGCGTCGGCTGCAGCAGGAAACAGTGAAGCAGCCGCTTTGTTTCTGTGGAGAACATCAGGAACCTCCTTCATCCCTCAGATGGAAGTCAGTCTCCATCTCTTTCTCAAACACTCTGACATCACACCAGCCTCACACTGTGGTTGGTCGGCTGTGTGGCAGTGAGTAAGTAGGCGGGTTTTGAACTTCTCTCAGCTTTTTATAAATTTTTCTCACTATTTTCTCTGTCACTTCTTGTGATCAGCTGAGGTTGACGCCCTGAACCTGTTCAGAGGAGACTGAGCGTGTGATCTCTTGTCTGAACTGTCACGTCTCCCATCTGGCTGATTTTCACTCCACCCACCAGAGAGGGCGCTCAGAGCAGATGTGAGCGCTTCCTACTCCCAACACAGTCAGAGGACGCATCATCAGACCAGCCGCGATCGAACAAAAAGCTTCAGAAAACCTAAAATCTGAGGATTTGCTCCTGAGATGGATCTTCTTCTGTCCTTTTGGTTGTGTCCCGTGCAGAGAGGTGGGGATGACTCAGCTTGTTTTTGCACACAATGAAAATCAACCACCAGGGTGTTGCTCTTTGGTTATCAGCACACAATTTTATGAACAGTTTTTATTAAAAATATTTATTTTTAGGAGCCTATTAGAGGACAAAACACTTCAGCATAGTTGTTTTGTTTTTAACAAGATCATGATTCAATAATACAAGTCACTGTGTGCACAGACGCAGTTCAGACAGCAAACAGTCAAAAGCTTCCTGAAATGTTTGCGTGAACCGTTTTCACGTTGAAGTAAAAGTGTCTCTTAGATTTTATCGTCTTCACTGGAAAACACAAACACAGAAACTGAAAGAGAGCCTGAAGAGCCTGAAGAGCCTGAAGAGCTCTCAGAGTTTCAGGTTGAAGCTGTCAGATCTTTGAACCGGTCAGTCGCTCTGTGAGTGCTGAGCAGAGTCAGTCCCATCGAGTCCAGGCTGTCCTCCAGACCACCGGCACTGTCCACCTCCACTGTGTAGTCATTCGCCTGACACACACACACAGGGACGCAGAGAGAGAGAGAGACACACACAGGGACGCAGAGAGAGACAGAGAGAGAGACACACAGGGACGCAGAGAGAGACAGAGAGACACACACACACAGGGATGCAGAGAGAGAAAGAGACAGACACACACAGGGACGCAGAGAGAGACAGAGACAGACACACACAGGGACGCAGAGAGAGACAGAGACACACACACACACAGGGATGCAGAGAGAAAGAGACAGACACACACACAGGGACGCAGAGAGAGAGAGAGAGAGACACACACACACACACAGGGACGCAGAGAGAGAGAGACACACACACACAGGGATGCAGAGAGAGAGAGACACACACACACAGGGACGCAGAGAGAGAGAGAGACACACACACACAGGGACGCAGAGAGAGAGACACACACACACAGACACAGACAGATACAGATACAGACAGACACACAGACAGACACACACACAGGGACGCAGAGAGAGACACATACACGCACACAAACACACACAGGGACGCAGAGAGACACACACACACACACACACACACACACAGACACACACAGACACACACACACACACAGTCAGCGGACTGCAGTTGAGTTCATATCCTTTGTGTTTTCATCCACTTTGTTCTCTTTGGTCCATCAGAACCTCACAGTTTACTTTCAGCACGTTCGGACACGTTTCAGATGTTTCAGAAAGTTCCTGAAGAACTTTTCAGTCAACAGGAAGAAAGTTTAAAATATGATTTATCATAAAATCAGCACAGAGGTGAACACTAACTGAAATATGAAGAAAATATTAACAATTGTGTGGCAACTAAAAGTCACTGTTCCGGAGCTTTCGATCATCACGTGATCTTCATCAGCAGATGTTTCCGTCTTAAAACCTGAGTGCTGAGTCTCAACTTTAATCCCAACATGGAGAGAAATGGAAACTCAAACATTTACATTTCCAAACCCATCTCCTGAGGAAGATCATGTGATGCGATCAAAAGCTCCAGAACAGTCACTAAATACATCTTAAAGTGAGACTGAACCTTTAATCTATACTACTGCTATCATTATGGATTATTAATCTGGATTAATCATCTCTCAGTTGTTAAAAAAAAAAATCATCACATAGTGGCGTCAACAGGAGAACAAGAGAAAACAAAAGCTCTGAAAACCTCTGGATTGTTAGCTAACTCCACTTCAAGTCCTTTCAGTCTCCTTTACAGAGAGCAGACTCTGCTCATGTCTGCACACAGCTGAGCCTCACAGTCAACCTCTGACTGACGTCACTGTCCAGAATATTAACGTAAGAACTTGAAAATATGAGTCCATGTATCTTAAGCCCCCGATGATTTTCTTTCAGGGTTCAAAATCCTCGACTTCTCTCACCTCAGGACAGGCAGCCTGTTTACAGCCTGACAGCTCCAGTTAAACTGAAGTAGCTCAGATCAGTCAAACATTCTGGGCTGTGGTGGCTGAACAGTCAGAGGACAGTCGAGTCATTTCAGTTTCATTGGAGATTAAACTGACATACGACGTGTCTGTCTACAAATCTGACACTCAGTATTTAGATGAACACCTGCTCTGTGCTTGGAAATGATGGAGGTCCTCATGTCAAGAGCAAAACCAGCGTCAGTTTAAGTCGCATATCAGTGGAAGCTGCAAATCTGTTGTCTTATGGTGAGGCATTTTCAGAGAGAGGACAGAGAAGAAGAAGAAATAATTCTGCTTGATGCCGAACAGACTTTGATGTGGATCCCACTCACAATTTGTCGAAAGGACACGGCTGTACAGAAAACATGTTTAAGTCTACATACGTCAGAAGCTATATTTGAGTTTGGTCCTTTTTGTGTTGAATAACGGTGAATATTCAGATCAAACTGTGTCATATTTACCAGCTGCAGAGAGGCCAGCAGGTACTTGCAGGCTTCAAAGTTGTCCAAACCCGCTACGATGGAGGAGAAGGCTCTGCGATGGCCAACGCCGTTCAGCGCTCTGACTATCCTGTCGCCGTAATCGTGGATGTCAAGAGGCGGACGCTCCTCCTGAGGAACAACACAGGAACAGGAAGTAACAACACCAAGCTTGAGAATCTGAACTCGATGTTTGCAGCTGAAATTTCATCTGCAGGTCGATGTGAGGCGAGGAGGCAGAGACGGTCTCTCAGCTGCTGCTGTCACTCGGTTCTGAGGTGGACAGAGAACCTGACTTACCTGCAGAGCCAGTTCAGGGCAGATCTTGTCCTCCCAGTCCTTCACTCGCCGAGACAGAGCAGTTTCCTGCGTGTAACCTCGACTGTTCAGCACCAGCTGCTCCTGAACGAGTCACATGACACAGACAGGGTTCATGTTGTCATCAGATGTTCAGTATCACATATTTAGAAATACACCTTTGATGAATCCCTCCTCACTGTCAGATTACTGACATCAAAGAGTCGCTTCCACCACCAGCTGGAAACAAACAGCTGATGTACTTTATGTATTTTTAATGAATACATTAATCAGTTGGGTTTTTTTTTTTTTTTACATCCTTTTAATGAAGTCATTAGTTACAACGTATCGCTGCCACCATGAAAACCTTTTACAAAATATCTGTCATACTGTTTTAGCAGAGGCAGAGACGAGGCGGACAGGAACTGAACCAGCGACAGTCGCCACCGTGCGACGTGAGCTGGAAAGATTCGGCCATCGAGGCACTCCACATGTTTTTATTACTACAAACCAAAATTTTCTGTTTTTACAAGAAACGTCTTTTTCCACTACAATACATCAAAACATATTAAAACCATTTACAATTCATCAACAGCACAAAACGTGCAGAACTCAGTCACAGCTGCAACACATTCCTGAGAGAAAAGTTTCGTTTTAACAGGAAAAATCTCTTTAACTTGAGCCAGGACTTTCAAAGCAGGAAAAAACGTCGTGTAAGAACATGAAAAGTTTCTCATCTCTCTCATCTGATCAGGGTGTTAAATTTATCAGAGTTTCATATCTGAATAAAATACAATGAAATGAATAAAAGAAAGGAGTAGACGCACTGATAACTTACCACACGCAGCTTCACCAGATCCTCGTAAGTCATTTCATCCCTCTGAGTATCTGCAAACATAAAACGTGAAGTTTTCACAAACAAACTGTTTCCTAGAAATCTAGTGAGAGCAGTGAGGTTAAATAAGAGCCTCGGTCGCCGGTCTCCCCTCAGCGCCACCTGCCTCTACTTTTTATAAACTCGTCTGCTCGGCTTAAACTTTCACACAAACCGTCTCTGAACTGTTCAGTTTGCCCTGAAACTCTCTGAACTTTGTTCAACGTCTGTCAGTCAGAGCAGAAGATTTCCTGGTGAACTTAAGTTGTCTTTATTACATCACCGTTTCTTTGTTAATAACTCAGCCTGTTTTCATACCGAAGCTTCTGTGTTAACACAGCGTTAATCTGCCTCTGCTGCCACGATGTCATGCCATACAATCGGTAACAACACGTGTAATCTAGACTCGTTCATGCGTTTATGTACAGTACAGGTGTTTATGGCTGTATGAGTATTTAATGAACTCTAAATCACAAACATAGCGGCAGGTGTTTCTTTTACCTGGTGGTATGAAGTCTGGTCCTCCAGCAAACTCCCCCGGAATGTCGTCGGGAAACGCTTCGTGTTCGTTGTCTGAGTTGTCGTCATCTCCA
>JAQQZW010000015.1:19512656-19524407 GCA_029814745.1 Zanclus cornutus | reverse complement strand
CCACAGAAAATTTCCTTGCTTTACCTGCAAAAAATCTCACACCTTCTGTGTTTTGACTGAAATACCGGCCAACTTTTGCCTCCCACACACACATCTCACTTAATTAAAAGCTCCGACGGTGGAGACTGTGGACTGGGGAAATACACGTCTGTGTTTAGAAAATGTGAGGCCGTCTTGGCTGTCTCTGTTCACATTCTTTCACTTTACTGCCCACGCTCTTAAAGGAACAGTGCCCGAGTTTCATATTGCAGTCTCACAGAGCGACACTCCTACGCAAGTTTCAGTCTCTGCCTTTGATGATAAGATCATGTGTTAAAGTTCTATTCCGCCCAAAAGGAATCCCTTTAATATGATGCGCTGGGACTCAAAGATGGCAGTTTGTGAGAAAAGTTAGGTTTTTAATGCAGAACAGAGGGTGTGACAAGAAATATTTTGATTCTATTCCTACAGCAGCAACGAGAGTTTAATAACAAAACCTCAGACTGGAACCCTTCAGAATAAAAGCTTCATCACTACTCCAGGCAGATGGACAATGTAAACTGTAAATTACAGGAAAAGATTCTCCTCGGTTCCTTCTCCTCTGACAGAATTGTTCATTTCTGGAGCACATTAATTTAGACTGTGTCTCACTGTCCTTCAGTCCCTTCTAGATTGTGACTTTTTTCTTTTTCTTGTTTTAGTCTTTGGCACATTAATTTTAATTGGCAATTCCTATACTAATGTTTATTCTGAGCATAAGATGTCAATATGTAGATGAAAAAGTATTTGCAAAATCCCCATTGGGCTAAATTTACTGCTTTTATCTCAACTTAAATGGAAGGCCACGTCAGGCACATGTGCATCGTCTGGTGCATCGTCTTGTACATCGTCTGGTGCATCGTCTTGTGCATCGTCTGGTGCATCGTCTTGTGCATCGTCTGGTGCATCGTCTTGTACATCGTCTTGTGCATCATCTCCTGCTCCCTCACTCTGTCACGACTGGGTCACGACCGGGTCACCCGCTCATTGGCCAGCATGATGAGATTACCTCCGGCATGCTGATTAGTTTAAATTTTTATTGTAAACAGTCATGAGTCTACATTAAGCCTTTAAGGTGTTCCTTATTATCACCAACCACCTGATTACAGTTTTGCATGTTCTCTTATCTTAAAGGTTCATCCTTAAAATCGATAAAATGACGGTGCTCCCGTCCTTGATCATCCAACACTGACTGTAGTGTGGAGGAAATGAATGTCATTAAAATACACAAACACACACAAAAGGAAAACTTCAGAGTTCAGTGTGTTGAAGAGGCACAAAGGTGGACCGCCACATGAGCAGTGAACTCCTGCTCAACGCCTTTGTAGCAACAAGCAGCCAATGAGTCAGCTAGGACCAAGCAGATCTGACCAATAGTCTGCCAGCAGATAATTAGATTTTTCTGCGAGAGTGATCCGACAACTTTTTGACTTTTATCCACCTCGAAGATTTTTGAAATAAATTGGAATCTATTGCTGTCGCCATGTGTTTTGATTTCAACACGTTCGTCATCCTCCGAGAAGAAGCCTCCTTTCGAGCCCACAGGGACATGAATAGTGTTTTTGACCAAGCGCCACTTTAAAAGCTGAGCTCATGATTCACCTTTGGCTTTCCAACTGGTTTAGGTTGAGTCAGGCGGTGGAACCCATTTACAGTAATTAAAATTCCTCAGTCATGTGCTGTGGTCGAGTTATCTGCTTGGATTGGTCTGATGCCATTTTCTGACCTTTGTCCAGACTTTCTCTCCTTCTGCCCTCAGTTTATCAGATTAGTCAGCCACGAGGAATCCAGCCAAATCATGCAGGAAATGGACGACCTTTGGCATTCTCAGTCTGCCTTTTCTGCTACTTTAGCTCTTTCCATTAGTTACATCTGTCCAAGCAAACGTCAAACTGGTTGAAAACTTACTTATCTCACTGAGTTTCAGTTCTCATTTGGAGGCATTTGGAGGCTCAGAACAAAAATGAATGAATTTAACTTCTCATTGTCATCTCACAGTTGAGGTCTGCTTCCTGTTTTCTGACCTTTACTCCCCATTTTCATTATCATCTGCCTGGAGCAGCAAAAACTTTGGGCCACAGTCATGCTGACAAGCTGTGATTTCCTCTCTCATTTCATCTCTAAACTGCTGAACCTTGATGTCATTAACGCATGTAAGTCTTTGACTAAGTCGTTTGCTTTCTCTCTCTCTGTCTTCTTTTCCCAGCTCCTCTATCAGCTGACTGTGTTTGCTTCCTCCTAAAGCAAATTTACTCTGCAATGCATTTGAAAGCCAACTCACAAGAGCAGGCTTGTCTTTGGCAAAGTCATATACCTGTAAACGCACGTCAGCCCACAGCTCCCCCTTTCATTGCCTCAGTTTCATTTTTACGTCGTAAAAAACAGCCCTTTTTTTTGCATTTTCGCCTTTTCTTCACTGCAGTTCTGCTTTTTTTTTTTTTTTTACAGTACTTAACTGAACAGGCTGCGAAGGTCTGACATTAAGCACAGCCAGCGGAGCAGTTTGTGGCCGTTTGGGAGGAACGGGAGGAATGAGGATCAGGAAACGGGCGACAGTCCAGAGAGTCATGGAAGGAAAAAAAAAAAGTTCTGGGAACATCAAGTACTAATATAACTCACACACACAAATAAGGGTGTGTGTGACTGCGACTGGATTTCCTGGTAATAATGTAAAACGGGACAGTGTGTTTGTTCGGAGGCTATTTGAAGCCTGCATGGTTAAACAGGAATAGCAAGAGCTTTTACTTCAGCTGCGATTCATAAAAGCTTTCAGCCTTGGCCTTTGTCCCTGCTTTGAATAGCAAGATAGACTTTAAAGCACTGCCCTGAAAAAGACAATTGAAAACCAACCAACCAACAGCTGGCAATGCAACTGCTGCCAGCGTCTCTCAAGTCAAGATCCAACCTGCTCTGCTCATTCGAGTCACCCAGAGTTTGGTTTTTCCAGTTTTTCTTTTGTTTTGAGTACACAGGAAGGTGTGTGTGTGTGTGCACGTATGTGCATATGTGTGTGTGTGTGTGTGTGTGTGTGTGTGTAGTAACTTGTGTGCAACGTGAGGCAACAGCCGGTTTGCAGCAAAGTACAAGTCAATAACATTCCCACACAGCGCTCTGGAAAATGAACCTCATCAGCAAGTCAGCACCAGGGAGATAAACAAAGTCAGCTCAGGCAAACTGCAGTTCAAACAGTGAACACTATCCCCAAGTGCACATAGCACACGTCAGCTAGCAGTTAAGGCACTGTTTACTTCCAGGCTTAACTTCACCTTCTATGTACACTAAGGCTTCGTTAACATAATAGGTTTTGGTTTTAAAACATTATTTTAGAACTTATACAATCTCTGTCCAGATGACCGTTTCATCTCTGTTTCAGAAATCATCTCCGTCCACACTAACATGCCTCAAAATTCGTATGTCATATCACATGACCATTCACGATCTTCGGGCACGCATGCAGCGTAAACAGAAAGCAGAAGATTAGTTTATTAGTTGCAGAAAAGATTACGATGGAATAACAGAAACAGTAAAAAGTAAAACCAGAGTTTTCTATGCTTCGACCGAAGATGTGGTGGAGCTGTTAGCATAGACGACACGGTCAGAAACGGCTGTATTTTCTTATTATTTTGAAGTAACTCCTGCTAGTCAGGGCTCATAGATAAGTAGATGCTTGTTTGTTACATGATATGAATGAATGAATGAATCAAAGAAAGAAACGTTGAGACTGATAAGATCCAATCAGGAAGAGAACTTGGCGGTCCGAACCTTTTCCAAAGTTCCTGCCTTTCCAGACAACAGCGTAACCCCACAGTTTCCAAACTAAAACGGGGTTAGCAGCACTTCCAAAAGGCATTTAGGGGTTCTAAGAAAATGCCAGGCGTTAATGTGGCAAAAGTTATGCGTCGTAAAACAAAAACGAAGTGTGGATGTAGACTAAATGTCTGGGTTGTCAACTGCAACCATGCTAATGAAATTATTAATACTAGCAACCATAATTACTAGCTAATTTTTAAATTAACTATTTACACAAAAACGCTTGTTTAAGCTTATAGAGCGCCCCCCAGTTGCACACCTCCCTTCGCTGCACTTCCACTGCTTTATTTCATAGATTATTACCATTCTGTCAATCCCCGAGTTCCTCGTCATGTTTCAGAAGCCAGTGAGTTGTTAGCAGCTCCACCAAAGAGATTTCCTCTGTAAATTTCTAACATGGTTTCATTTCAAAGAGGTAAAAAATAAAGCAAAGAGAAAAGTCCAAAATACGAATGCAAATGTATGTATTAGGACTTTGTTCTTCTTCTTTCCTCCCCCATTAATCATCTGACGACCCCTCGGATTTATCAGGTGACCCTTTGGAGGGGCCAGGCCCTCAGCTTGGTAACATGGATGTATGAAGAAGAACTGGCCACAGCGTTGGAGGCGGGGCCCCATTCATTCCTCTTAAAGCTGCTCAGTGATGTATGAAGCCAGAAAGCCTCTGGACGGATGCACACAAGCTGGCCGCCTTCCTGTTTAGCCCTCCGCTAACTTAAATGAGGATCAAATGATTTTATCGTGTGGCTTTTCTAGACTTAACAAATATCATCAGACCGAATGGATCAAATTATAAAGTGAAACGAGTCATTTTTTCAAGGTTGATGATGCTCGAAAAATGTCTCCTGCGTTTTACAGCCTTTAATTTCACATTGTAAGCTCATGTGAAAAAGTTTTCTGGGGCCCTTGTGCATCACATGCTGTTGTAATTACACTAACTGGCCACTATGTCAAACCTCGGAGCCTCTTCCTGGAGGCTTCGTTTGGGACCAAGCAGCGACCTCTGATTCGTCTGCAGCTTCGCATCAGGACGGTTTCAAACGCAGGACTTTCACCACTAACTGAGTATTTTTCATTGTTTACTGGTACTTTTACTTCAGTACAGGACCTGATGACGCCGCCCTCGATGGTAAATGTTCATCATTTGATAAAAAAAGTCAGGTGACTTCTAAGAATAACGTCCACGTCACACTTTACTTTTGTCCAATTATGTTCGAAGCAGGAAGTCCACTGTTCTCATCCAATCACAGACATGCAAGTGTGCATCATATTCTTACTGAATCATAACAACGATCATTCTCCACGTTAGCCGAGTGTTGAGGTCGCCTCACTTTAACCGAAGCAGTTAAATACATCATCTTTGTTCTTCTCTTCCTCATTATCTGTCTGTGCATGCTAACATTTAAAAAATGCTATTAGAACACAAACAACTCTTCATTTGTCATTTTTCCAGTTTAGCAACAAAACGACATTGAATGAATCTGAACATTCATGTTGAGACGTGTGTGACTCGTTTCTCTGTCTGTCTGTATTTTTATTTCACCGTGTTTTTCTGTCTTTTCCGTTGCTCGTTCTCTCAGTAACGCAGCAGCAGTTTTGTACAGAAATCACCATAACTTGCTTTCTGCCAAACATTTAAAAGAAACTGTTTTCACAAACAGGTTTGACGGTTTTGAAGGCGGAAAGAAAACGGATGGATTCACAACTTCTCACAAACTGTTTTAACAAACTCTTTTGTGACATGAACACAAAGTGGTCGATATTTTTCATTTCTGAAGGATCAAACATCAAAATGATAAAACTACACTGGAAGGAAATGTATAGAAAAGAGGAGCTGCAGAGGGAAAACTCCGTCTTGGCTGCAGAGCATATGAACATGAAATTGAATTATAGTGGAAGAGCTTTAGCCAATATTTTTCCTTTCTGGTAAATTACCCTCAGCCGCTGCACAGTTCAACAGCCAGATCTCAGATAAGGCCGCAAAGTGAAGCTGAACAACACTTTTTGGGAATTTGAGGCACCGGCGTTCTGATTCCTCCACAAGTGCGTCTTTGAGTCCAAACTGCATGGGAACCATTACAGAGAAACGTATACAGAGTAAATATATGGAGCAGAGTGTAAATTGTCAGCTGGCTGCAGCTCTAAGTAATCAGACGGGAACTGTGGAGCTGATGTGACCTGATACCTGTGTGTAATAATCCATTTCACGGTTTATGTTTTAAGTGGAGAATTAAGTAACTCTCTGCTTTCTCGCTGCAGCGACTGTTTGTTCAGCAGTTCTGGGGTCAGAGCTCTGCTGCGTGTGGTCATTTTCTCCAGAGTTTACAACTCTCCCTGCAGAAATCGCTCTTTGAAGCCTCCTTTTCCTTCCACAGAGGAACATTTCTCCGTATCCGGTTTATGGAGCGGCTCTCCGGCTTCTTTTGAACAACCTCCCGTCCTTTTTTTCAGACCGGGATTGGAGCGAGATCTCCACTTGTGTCATGTAAACTTGGACATTCCCTGGGAGGTTGTCAGAGGAGGAAGAGGGAGTCAGCCTTTTCCACTCAGGCCAAGGCAAACATTTCCTTTATTAAGGAACAGTATCTGCTGATGTGAGTTCTGTTAGTTGCTCTCCCATAAAGAGCCACTGTCTGAATCAAAGAGGTATTGATGCAGGAACTCGAACCGCCGGGTTGGAGGAGTTTGCTCTTTTGTGCTGCTCGCGATTAATCATTTAAATGCATAAAATGGGAAATTCATACAGGAGAGACTTCACAGCTAAAGGAGAGAACGCTGCTCGTGTTCAGAGCTAAACCTTCCACACACTGAGCCACAGGAAGTCCCTTCAGCTCTGAGTTTGTAGTTTCGGCCTTCTTTCTTCTGGGTGTCGCAGGATTTGTTTGGCGTTCTCACCGTGTGATACGACCCCTCACATATTCACAGAAACGTGGAGTCCTGAGCATCTGGCAGCTGTAACATCTGCACTGAGGTCTGAGATCACCATTCAAACACCTGGACTGACTGAAGTTCTGGTTTCAGTTGGACTCGCTCTAGTTTTCATCTGCACCTTTTCCTCTGGTTCACCCGACACGATTCACTGCCGACTGACACTAGAAAGAAAAGTAACAGTTGAATTTATGCAATTTTAAGAACATGTTTAGTCTGTGGACCGAGTGAAACGGCCAAAGTCTTAAATGAAGCCACAGTTGAGTCTTTTCTGATTTTGTCCGATCTGGAGTCTCCAGATTTTTGACTTTAAATCACGTCAGACGAGCACGTGATGTGACTCTGGGCTCCCTGAGTGGGAACAGGGCAGAGGACAGGACATGTTTCAACATGAAAATCTCTCCTCTGTTAGAAATCCCTCCCTCCTCAAAGCGTTAGCAGAGTCTCAGCTGTGTCATCAGTTTCTCCCAAAGCTCGACTGTCGACGCACCTGGAACCGCTTCAAGGGACTCCAGAGCGGTTCTCCAAGACCAATAAACACACCAGTTCTTAGGTGAGCAGTCCAAGTGTTCATCGGTCTGATAGGTTAAGGACATCTTACCCTGTGGTCCACGCCCAGATCATCTCTGAGCAGCCGGCTCGGCTGCCCTCTGGGCTTCCCTTCGGACCCGCGGAGCCTCAGCATGCCGTCCAAACTGGACTCAGTCAAACAGCAGAGAGACACAAACCACCGACATCACTGTCCCACCAAACACTCACAATGTTGGAAAATTAGACAGACAACTGGTCAGAGTCTCCGAGGAGTTCACTGAAGACATGCGTGTATTTAACAGCGTGACCCCACGACCTGCATTTAACACTGTGCTGCTGAGAGGTTCTTACACACTCTACATGTACATGCAGCACTCAGAGCGAGCAGGCGGGGAAACCCTCCTGATTCTGTTCACACACAGCCGGGCAGCTGAGGTTCGGAGTTTGAATTCCTCGGTCTAAATGTTCTTTCAATCTTTCTCTAAAGTTCCAGGAAGTTCTTTAGGGAGTATCAAACCACTTCCAGTTCAATTAATTAATGTTTGACAAAACTTTATAAAATTTCTAAAATACTTCAGCCCATAAAAATGTTACAATCAGCCTTGAGAATCCCAACATGTGTAATTTTACCTTTTGGAAAGACGTAACGTGACGTAATTGTAGCAAATTCTCGTATATTCTCTCGTAGGATTAAAAGCTTTCGGAGGTGTGTTGTCTTTAATTTTCCGTTCTGGTCTTTAACTCATCTTCTTGTTGTGCTCTTGTGAAAACACATTCTCTCCTTTGCTTTATTTCTGTCGTGTTCCTAATCATTTGAAAAGTTTCAGTACTCGGCTTCAGTCGCTGCTGAGCGTCCACGTCGGGGAATTTTATCATTTTTAACATCATGAAAGATTCAAATAAGTTAAAATAAATGCTTGTTGTTACCTCTGGTGTTTCTGGCTCAAGTACAAATGTCTGAATGTTAAAAGAGCAGCAGTCAGTTTCTGGCTTTTATGATTTTAATGTGCTCAGCTGTGTTTGTAATATAAATACAAAAATACTCGATAAAAGCTCCAGTTTTTTCTTTACTAATCGTACAGCAACAATGTTCAGATCACAACAATCTGCCTTGTAGTTGTGTGTGATGGAGGTTTTGAGTGTATGTTATTGAAAAGGCCCATATCACAGCTAAAACCTGGTGTGTAACCAGCAAACTTTTTAACATCATACTTCGATGACAGAAGAAAAGTTCAAATTAAATTCTTCTCCATGAGACAAAACTGTGAACGCAGATGGTTTTCCTCACAGTTAGAAACAGGAGTGACTGAAGCTGTGGCTAACATGACCTATCGAGTGAGTCAGTGGAGTCCAGCTGCTGATCATGTCTGTATTTCCTCTATTGTTTGTTTATGAAACTTCTGAATGTATGTTACAGACTAGAGATGCTACATTTCAAGTTAATCCTAATATTCAATGTTTGCTAATTATGCTCCAGTCTTTTCCCGTCTGACGTTTTAATACATTGAGACAAAACAAGTAAAAACTTCTTCTGTCTTCAGATGTGAGTCCGTCAGTCAGGAGCAGCACTGACGAGGTCGTTATGGTGAAAGACAGCAAAGTTTGAATTCAGGTTCCTCGAGGTTAAAAACCAGAAGTGAACAAACGGTTCTTTTGTTAAGGAGCCTGAAAAACAAACTGGAGCTTTGGGAACTCATCAGCGACCAGTTTCCTGAAAATAAAATAAAATAGTTAACAAAGTGTTTACGTTCATGCTGGACTTGGAGCCGAAGATATCACACAATTTATTTTTAATTTTTGTGTCAGAATTCTAGTTGTGTTTGTGGATGTGGTGTGAACGATTTGGAAGGAAAAATGATTTAACATGGAAAAAGCTGTTTACACTGCAGCAACTGTATACTTCAGTCAGTCTAACTTATACTTTGGCATCAGTTTAGCTGATCCGGGTTCATTCTGGCTGTTTTCCTCCTTCTGGCTCATTTAAACAAACCGGCTCTTGGGTTTTACACAGAGTAAAGAGAAGCAATGAGTCTTCAGACCTCAAATCCGCTGCATTACCTCTTGTCTCTAATTGAGCATCTGTACTGAAGCCACATGCTGTTCAGCCAAACCTGATGCTGAGAAGCCTTTTGCCTCTGCCAGTCAGCTGGCTGCTCACTTATGCAAATCTGAGAAGCTGACAGGCATTCCTGAGCATCAAATCCCCCGAAACAGAACTCTGCCCGCTCAGAGAGTGATGGGGCTGTTAGAATAACTGCGCTGCATTTTTAAAGTGTGAGGGTAGAGTCTGGGAGATGGACTGTGGAGGCACAGACACACAGCGGTTTTGGGTAGAAAATGATTTTACATTGCTGGTTAACCACAGCATGAACACTGCACATGTATAATTTACTCAGGGCAAACACAACCCAGTTTTACAGCATGTATTCCTGACGGCAGAGCAACCGCCGGAGAATTACTGAAGGCAGCGCGACTCAGTGTGACGGATGATGACAGTGTCGGAGCGCTAACGCTCAGCCGGAGTGCTGCAGGTCTGCAGTGAGCTGCGGACTGACAGGGAGATGCTGGACTGGTGATTTAGGTCAGTGGTTCTCAGCCTGGGGGTCGCGAGTCCCTCATGGGGTCCCAGAGATAAATCTGAGGGGTCGGACGATGATTGAATGAGTGCTTATAAAAGATTCCCTCCAAAAACTTGAAAAGATAATTTGTGTCCGATATGATTTTACCCCAACGTACACAGAGGCTGAAAGAAGTGCCAACAACTGCAGTTCCGTGAATGACCACTTGAGGCTCAGTCCCATAGAGCCCCATATTAAAAAACTCAACATTACAGCAGAAAGCTCTCCCTGTTCACAACAACTGTGCAGGAATTAATCTTTAAATATCTCATCGTCTTATATTAAGGCTTCAAGTTCTGCATAAGTACAGCAGCTGCTCGCTGTCTGCTCGGCGTCACCTCAGCGTATTCAAGTCGCCGAACTCGACCTCCAGGCCTGTTTGTGCTGTTGGTGCCTTTTGAAGAACTCTTCATGCAAATATCAGACAAATAATATGTCCTTCAGCACGGCTTATTGTACCAACAGAAGTCCTGCAAGACGGTGCTCCGCCCACGCTCCACCTCTTTGCCCATATTTGGATCAACTGGGCGTTAGGCAGAGTCAGACTCAAGATGACAACGGCCACCTCGCTGAGCTTCACAATGCCTCCATGTTTTTTACACTCTGTGTTTTTTTAAGTGTTTTTACTGAGTTTTTTTAAATAAGCTCAGCCAGTCAGAGCTGTTTCTGACTGATGATTCCTGCCTCCGGTTGGTCCGGTCGCTCCGTCAGGCGAGCGGCCGCCCGCCTTCAGACGGGGATGATCAGGTCATTTTAAATGTCAGCCTGCAGTGTGTGTCAGGTTGAAAAGGGCACGCAGCCTCAGGCCCGACGCTCTCTTACCTCACGAGTCTTCATTCATTAACTTGTATATCCATCATCAGCGACGGGGCGATCTGCATGGTGGATTTTTATATGTCTTTGTGTGTCGGGGCCGCAGAAACACTGAGGGAGAGCTGCGTTACTTCGAGCCAGGTGTTGAAATATTTTGATAAAAATCTTCAGTACCTGCGCTCAGGTCGGTTTAAGCTGTGAAGTCCTGAAACTTGTGTTTTGAGTCACATGACAGCCATTTTGAATCACCTTGAAGTGCTTTATTTGATATATTCAAAGTGACTTTATAGCACGTCTTTACGTGTCACTCAACTTTTGTTACCTTGTTGTTAATATTTCACTCATTGTTTCGGGTTTTATTTCGTGTACTCACCCCTTGTCTCTTCAGATAACTCTTGCTGTCAGGTTTCCTGCTCCTGTGATCACCTGCCCCGCCCTCCTGTGGTTCACCTGTGTCTGATTGCCCCACCTGTGTCTGATTGCCCCACCTGTGTCTGATGACCTCTCCTCCTCAGTGTTTTTAGCCTCTGTGTTCTGCGCCAGTTGGTCTCGGCACTCGTGTGTTTTCTGCCGTTTTGAATCCTGTTTTTGCGTCATGATTTTGACGCCTCTGCCTGATCTTGGACCGACCACCTGTGTACTAAACTCTGCAGTAAAGTTCTGTGACTTCACTGCTCTGTGTGACGCTCTGAAATAACAGGAGTCTGACACACCTTATTCCTGATTCAAACCATTGAATTCATAAGATTAAAGCATTAATCTGCAATGACTGAAAGTTGAAACGCTCGTCTTAAGTGACTTAAGGTTTCACAGATGACACCGGCGGTGGCGCTTTGGGAACGGAGGGCATCAATACCTGTTTAGCTAAGCAGAGCCAAGCAGCAACCTCCAGAGCTGAGGAAGGGAGTGTCAAAAACTGCAGTTCCTTGATTGGCCACTTGAGGCTGAATCCAAAGACGAATCAATCCCTATAGAGCGCCAAAGAAATACACAGAAATAAAAGTGTTTACTGCCCGTTACAACAAAACAGCTT
>JAQQZW010000015.1:18670199-18682188 GCA_029814745.1 Zanclus cornutus | reverse complement strand
CGAATGTGCGTCTATCCTGCACTGAAAATCGCTCCTGAACCTTTTTAAAAAATAAGCAAAAGTTTTATGTCTTCAGTAGGAACCAACCAGCTGATGGTGTTTCATCGGGCTCCAAACATACAAAGCGCCATCAGAAACATCTAAAAACACTGTTACAACAGATTGCTCAGGGTTTCGTAATGGTTTCCACTACGTTTTTACTGGATCTTAGATTTCCGACGCAGGCTGCAGCCCAACTGTTTCAGGTAGAGCGCTTTCCAAGGGCTTCTACTGCAACCTCACTACACTGCATTGAGAGTCATGCAACACAGGCCTTTGTCAGAAACCATTCCCAGTATGACCAGTAAAACCATTAACTACATTAAAAGTCATGGGGTGACATGCATTTCTGCAGTGAGATGACTTGTGTTTGATATGCGTGAGTGGGACCCTTCACCCACTTCTATGAAGTTTGGTGATTTAAAGGAAACTGCACAACCACAGTTTTCACACCTAGATCATCGCTGCATCATACTCTCTCTCCCCGCTGTGTGTGTCTGTGTCTCTCTGCCCCTTTTCCTCATTCTCTCACTGAGTTATAAATAATAGCTTACATGACAAGTCAATCAGTTTGAACCAACTTCAGGGCAGAAGACACACGGCTGTCAGACAGTCAATCAGACCGTCACACAGTGAGTCAGACAGCTCTTTGCTCGACCCGTCTCCATCAGTCCAACAGGGAATCAAACCGGCGATCAAATCGGGCCCGGACAGGCTTGTGAATCGAACCAGCGACCAGCAGACAGGCGCGTTACGATTGGTGATACGATGGTTGCCGTGGCGAGGGCAGTGGTCTGTCTGTCTCTGTGGCTGGCTGTGTGCCAGGTCGGAGGGTCCCACATCTCAGTGAAGATGAACAGAACCATCCAGAACCTCCTGCAGCATTATGTGAGTATTGCCAACGCAGCATGTAAACCTGCTACTACTGTTAGTTTTACTGATGCTGTTATGACTTGTTCTTATTCTGCTACTTGCACAGTATCAGTGTTTGTTGTGTGGAACTTAGAACACAAGCCTGTTGTTTCCTCCTGTTTCTTTCCCACACTGACGCTCTCACCACAAACACATACAAGCACATGCACACACAGGTGCACCCATACACACACATACACACACACACACACAAACACACACACACACACACGCACACACACACACCTCTATTGTTTGCATTAACTATGTTCAAGGGATTATTCTTGTGTTAATGTTTTAATCACGTAGCTACGAACATTATGATTAGATAACTTTTTCAAAGTTAGTCAACTTTATTTAAATTATATTATAGTCATGTGATATTGCAGTGGAGAGCACATGCTTTGATGGTGCCTTCAAAGACACTCTGACCTCTGAGATTTGAGAGATTGATGGTGAAACCGACCTTTGTAATGCAAGAAACAGCCATTTTCAAATTGAACATTAGAACTGATTTTTTTGATGTTTTTTATGTCAAACTTTATGACCAAAGTGACACAATCTTTTTCACAGCATGTTTTATTGTTATTATTTTTTGTCTTTTGTTTAATTATCTGATAACATAACTCTGATATCTCAGATGTCGGAGAGTTTTTAATGCATCAATAAGGAAAATTTTTTAGCATAAAAGCAAGAAAGGACAAAATTCATATGATCTTTTTCACAACATATTTGATTATTGTTTGTCTTTTACTTTTGATCATTATAATAACAGAGCTCGTTAACAGCAAAATCTCTAAAATTGCAGGTGTTAGAGTGTCCTTGAATGCACCATGAAGAAGAGATGCTTGTCACATATGTGTTTGATTACTTTATTGTCTTTGGGTTCAGGTTTTTTGATGAAATACTTTAGCTCATCAATTAAATGCCTTGAAACAGACAACTCTGAAACTCTACTGTCTGATTCTCCTTGAATCCATCGCTAATTGGTTTTTAAGGCAGCCTTGGAGTGTATACATAAACATGGAAACACTGATCAGGAGACACTTGATTTACGTTAAATGTAACCTGAAAAAATATTTCTTTGTCTTTTCTGCAGAAGATTCCACTTAAAGAGAGATTTAACGGGAAGCCTGTCTTCTCCAGAGAACCACTGACTGGCATGATGGAGGTAAATAATCGGAGCATAAAGTCTCTGTGAAGTCTCTGTTGTCAGGATTTTTGGGTTGGGTCTTTTATCTGTTCACTGTCTTTAACCTCACAGTCTCTTCTCCTGAACTATCCAAAGAAATATCTATGAAACGCTGCAGATATCGAATAGAGTTTGATGAAAGTGGTGGTTACGTTCTTTCTGTAGAAGCTGCGAGATGTTTGCCCTGAAATGAACCTGTCAGACAAACAAATCTAAAGTCCGACCATGCTCTCATTCACAACTGTAAAAGAATAGTTGAACATTTTGGGAACTGTGTTTGCTTCCATTCTTTTTCACCAAGAGAGGGACCAGAGGATCGATGCCATGTCTGAATGTTCAGTACGAGCTGGAGTTAGGATGCAGTTACCTTGGCTCAGCGAGAAAGGCTGGATGCGGGTGGAAACTGTTAACCTGCTGCTGTCTGTAGTGAAGAAATACAGCTGCTAACAGCTCTGCAGCTGATCAATTCACACTAACTCCACAACCAGACATGTAAAAACAGCTATTTGTGACTATGTGGGGAACTGAGAGAAAATGTCAGCCAACAAATGTGTCTTCACCCGCCCAGTGTCTCTGCTCACCATCTCCGGCTATAATGCATGTTGCCAGATGTGGTTGGTGGGCAGTGGTTTTGGTCACTGTTCAGGCACGATGGTACAAAACCTGGCAACCTCACTGTGATGGCACACATTCACTGCTCAACAAAAAATTATTACTTTTTGCTTTGTGTCATACGTTCGTGATTAAAAATTATAAAAAAAAGACACAAGATGTTAATTAGTGAGTTTTGTAGGTAGCTGTTTCCCTTCCAGCCTTTAAGCTAAGCTAGGCTAACTGCATCTCGACTCGAATGACTTTAAGACTTAATGCAAACTCATCTGATTCAGGGTGGTTGTCTATTGTTGGTCATTAAAGAGCTCCAGAGTGCAGAAGGTTTCACATGGTGTGGTAAGTTTCACAGTCAGGGCTTGTTAGCATACTTCAAAGTGCACTAGAAAGTGTCGTGGTGTTGTAGTGTGCTTTAGATACGCTGAGTTGCTTATGCTGCTTTCCATGTTCTCCTGTTGATCAGCAGCGAGCTTCTTATCACTGAGTCAGCAGCTGGCAGTTTTTTCCCTCGGGTTTTGTCTTTCACAGTACAGTCAGACATTGTGAACAGTTTTTTAAAATTGTACTGGAGTTTTTGTTGAGGTTTTTGTGGTTTTGATCCTGCTGGCTCTGCACTGTGCAACCTTTGTGCAACTACTGTCAGGCTCCAAATCAACTTTCACTCTCCAGCAACTAAGATGCAAAAACACTTCATGTTTAGTTTCAAGTTCTGAGTGCCAACACGACAGAGCTGAACCATTAAACACAGCAGCCTAAGAGTCTTTATGTGTTAGAGTCTGCAGCGCTGAAGATGGTTGTTTGCTGCTTCTTGTTAAGTCTTGTGTGATTGACAAGATGGTACATATAGAGATAGCTAATAATTAGACTGAATACAGTATGAGGTTGAGTCAGGCCGATTACGGCTGAGTGTCGGCACAGTCGGCTGTGTTCTGGCACAGAGAACCAAACATGAGGCAGCTCTGGCACAGCAGGATTTAGACTTTTTAGGGAATTTGCAGCACTTGGATCAACTTTGGCCCAGTGTTCGAACTTTTATCAGCAACGTGATGTTGTCTTGGCCCAATCCGGCCTGAGTCCGGCACAGGTTGTTAGAAAAATGATGACTGACACAGTTTCTTTCTGAAACAAGGCTCTTCGCACATCTTCCATGCAAAATGTTGCCAAATCAGCTTCAGGTCATCAAACTTCAGGAGGACAAAGTGAAACTGGAGCACACTGATTAATTCACTGCCTTTAATAAGCGCTCCAGTTTGTTGATCCTCCTGACACATATTCTGTGTTTATTACAGTATTGAGAAAAATGTGCAAACCAGTTCAGAAAAGTTTGTTGCCAACAAAAAATGTCATAAAAGTCACGAAGGTCAAAAAGATTTTAATGTAAGAATGACTTTTTATTAAATTTAGATATTATTGATGGCACAGAGGGAACTGCTTGTTGAATACAACGTGGTGTTTAGCATAGACTAAAGGCCACCCACCCCACACACCCCTCTGGGTTTTCCCATTTGGTTTCTCTCTTCCCACATCAACTTAGGTGTTAAATTTCATCATATCTGAATTTGTTCCAGTCTATGTTAGGCAACAGTTAACCTGTTAAGTAAAGATGTCGTATGTGCATCGCCTCCTTATAGAAGCAATTTCAATACTTTCTCATTAAGCCCCCTAAAAAACTGTATGGCACACCTACCTATGAAGAAGAGAACCATCTAAAATCTGAACTCCTGCAGCACATGTAGCACATTAGGGTCATTAATATCTCAAAAATACACTTTTGCCAAGTTTAACACAGGACTTGGACGAGGTTTAGACGTAAAACCAGCACAGGTTGGACATTTAGTGAGTCTTAAAATGGTGACGTCACTGATTGATGAAATGTCACACTTAGTTGACTTGTGACCTCTTTGAGGCTGTCATCATGCCCAGGCTGATACCAGGTTTTCTAATACTGTATTTGATCTCATCTATGTTTCTCTCTCAGGCAAAGAGAGTGTTTATGGGCGGCGTTTTGGAGACGTACGAAAAGCTGATCCACCAGATGTTGAAGCAGCTGCCCTCTCAAACATCAGAGACGGCCGAGCGCAACAAGCTTTCTGCCTCTGTCGTCCCACCCACCACCGGCACCGCCAGTGATGCTGAGATGGGGGCAGACGGAGACATCAGGAAGGACCTGAACTTCATCCTGAAGAAGGTCCAGGAGCTGAGACGTCACCGTTACCAGGAGCAGGACAAGCTCCTGCAGGGACTGCATGCTCTCGGACTCATCCAGGTAGAGAGACACAGACTCCCACTGAGAGACGAAGAGAGAGAGAGAGATACCAAAAATACATTTGCATGAGTATTGGCCTTGTGACCTAGCAGAAATGATACTGTACTAGGCTTAAGAAGGGCCTTGTGTAGGCTTAAAGTAAGGCTTGTGGAAGGTTTACAGCCTGTGTAGGGATAAAAGTAGGGCTTATAAAGGTTTATGTCGAGCTTAAAGCAGCTGGGGGTTACGGTGAAGCTCATCGGAAGGTTGGAGGGCTTACAGATCTCTTCGATGGCTTTGAGCAGGACTTAAAGTGAGACTTATCGAAGGTTTGTGTGAGCTTAAATGACGTGTGTAGAGCTTAAAGGTCCTTAAAAGACTGTAAAGGTTATAGGGCTTATGAGGGGCTTAACACGGGCCTTAGTGGAAGTTTATGGAGGGTTAGCTTAGTGGCTAAAGTGAGTCGCTGCTCACTGAACTTTCCATGAGCTGTACTGTGCCACAAAGTCCTTTGTAATTAATGTAACATTTTTCCCCCGTCTGTCTTTCTCCCCCCTCTAGATGGAGGACCTTGTCACCCAGAGCAAAGCATTGTGGGAGCTGCCATGGCTCTACGAGGAGGCGAGCTCACTGTCCGACAACGCCGCGAGGCAGAGGAGGCGGAGGAGGCGGCAAGCATGGAGGGTCAAAACTCACCTGAAAGCCTAAAACACAAACAGGCAAAGACAGAAGGAAAACTAAAATGCAAACAAGCAAAAACAGAACAAAACAATTCAGTATTAATGACGAATGTGAAAGATACATTACAAGACCAAAAGATATCCAAATTTAAACCAGTGTGCAAACTTTTTAGTTTTTTATTTTTGCTTTAGTCTTTCTTAACTGCTGGGTTCGAAGTTTGCACTTTCCTGATCATTCTGAATGTTTGTTAATAAGACAGAGCTGAGCCTTGGTCTGAGGAGATTTATGTTCAGAGGCAAAGGGATGTGATGCTTATTGTGATGCAAAAATGTGTTTCTCGCTGCACTCTGATCTAAGTGGAAGGATGTGATTCATGGACACCATCCACACACGTGTGTAATGTAAAAACCTCATTAGCATAGCTATTGGTACTACATTGATCTCTTCATTCACCTCTAATGAAATGTCTCTCTAATAGCTTCTCATGAGATGCTCAGGGTAATTTAAGTTGCTTCACTCCTCTATCTTTCACTAGTTCTTTATATCTGGACCACTTAATTTTTTTATTGTTGTTTCACATTTCTATCTTTTCTTATCTAGACCCTATTTATTTTTAGAACATAAAATAAGTAATACTTTTGCTATTTTTAATTTTATTTTAATCCATCCCTGTGAAGAAATCCCACACCGCCTCGGGAAAATAAAGGCTAAATTACTTATTAAGCAACGACTTTAGATAAATTACAGTAAATATAGATTTCTATAGGTATTATAATACAACATGTTTACGTGATACACAATCCTACTTCAATTTAGGCCCATAGTGTCTTTCCTGTTGGGAAATGAAGCACAAAGGGGTTGATGCCGCATCTCTTGATCTTATCTCTCATTAGCACTAAATCTGTTGTGTGTGACCGTCACTGACAGCTTGCGTTGCTGCCAAGCAGTCCTGCAGAAACCACCTATTTATTTATTTTTTTATCACCACATGTCCCATTGATAACTGTTATCTCCGCTTCCATCGTGCGCGTCCACTCATCTCCATAAACTCTCCTCTGCGTAATTATCCGTCCAGATGTCCAAAAGTGTGCCGCAAATTATCTCCAAACGATTGAAACTGCGCAATAATTGAATAATAGCTGATTAGAGGGGATTAGGTTTGTGGAAACAGAGGGAATATTTCACTTCATTTCACAATTCAGTGGCTTTGAATTTGAGCTGAGGTTTATACTGTGATAAATGAGTGTGAAGAGAGGCTGCGGATGATTTCCCCTGACATCCTAAATGTCTCTGCTCTTACTTTCAAAATTGAATTCGTGCGCTGAAACATTGTGCAACTTTGCAGTCTGTGGCACAGCTTTTTGTGTTTGATATCAAACCTCTAACAAAAAAAAAGATACTCGAACCTCAGGAGGTAAACAAATCTGTTATTGTATTGCACACTGGCATTCGCTCCTCTGTTCTGTCTCCTATTTATTGCTACGCTGGTGTGCCCTGAATACCCTGAACTGGGATATTGTATTCTTTATCAAGTGACCCGTCAACGAATAAAAGCTTAATAACCTATCAACAGATGAGCAGACTGCCACCAAAGACAAAACGTTGAGTGCGCAAACCTAATTAGAATATGCAAATCACAACGTGGGTTTTATGGGACGTTACAGAGCTCGAGTCTGGTAACGGATCAATCAGTTCGTTGTCCTAATAAGAAGCTGAATTGATTAATTAACTGATGGAAAAATTGGCTCGTGTGAGTTTATTAGTGTTTCTTTTAATTCGACCACTAAAAATCTGATTCAATGTACCCTGTGTTTAGTGCTTTATGTAGTTTATTTTGTAAGGGATTAGCCTTGGTATTGGCATAGGCTATTTTTTGGAAAATATTAAAATACAGAAAGCTAAGGAGCAGCTACTGAACTACACTGAGGTGTAAATTGCTCATTATTTTAAGTGTATAATTATAACTGCCATTACTGACGTGTGTCATAATAGGTGCATTTAACGCTATTTTTAGGGGAAGAAATCAACCAAAACGAGACGACTGGAATAAGATTACTAATACAATACAAATACGTTGTTTTTGTTATATAATTTTTAAATAGCTTTGTTTTTCTGCCTACATCATAATTATATAAACAAGCTGAAATAAAAAATATTAACTGGACAAAATTAGCCTAATGATAACCCATAACGTAGTCTGTTTTTTTTTAAGCAAAACAAGCCGTTTGAAGATGATCCTTTGCCTACAGGTAAGTGTAAATGGCATTTTTTTCAGAATTTCCTTAAAATACTAAATCATTAAGTAAAAAATATGAACAGATTGATCAATACATTATATGACTATTAGTTACTCAACAGGCAAATAAAAAGTAAACAGCAATCATACATAACAAAAAGCAAATGCTGTGTGAGCTTTTAATTTGTTAACTAGAAAAAAGTTGAAGGAGGAAGAGATGAGGACAGGACAGAGAGAGATAAATGAGGAGGATGAGCAGCTGTTGACACAAGCCCTCTCCTCTCTGTCAGATAAGAGATAACTGGGCTGCCAGTGTTTAGACACACCATTAGTAGTGTCATCAGTCTCACACACACAAACACACACACGCACAGAGTGAGGAGATGGAGGAGGATTACAAGGGGGTGACACAACACATTGCTCTGTTACTGCTTCAAGCATGTCAGACGACATCCTTTTCTTTACAGCTCATCACACACACACACACACACACACACACACACACACACTCTCTCTCTCTCTCCCTCTCTCCCTCTCTGTTGCTGCTGTCCTGTGAGCATTCAATCCCATTCATTCGCACTGATCAACACAGAGCCAGCTAGCATAGGAGACTTGATGCTTGCAGCATTATCTAGAGACTCCTAATACCACTGTGGCAAAAGATCACAGGCAGCAGTCAGTCATCAGATTAAACTGAAGAGCAGGTTGTTGCACATAACAGTTTTTTTTTTTTGTAATTTTTTTTACAGTCCAGCTCTCCTTAATGCGCTCTTGTGTTTCAGAGTTGAGTAATAGTTATGCCCACACTGCAGGTGGTTACTACTCTTGATGGGCATACAGTAAAATTTGTGTTTGGTATTGCATACAGTAAACAGCACATCTGTGCATGAAATTTTGGGTTATGTGTGTATGCATATTTAAATGAAGTGTACAGTAATATCATTAAATATATACTGTATTATTAATTTCATGCATTAGAAATAAATCACAATCAAGCTATTTCCCCCAGGAAGCAAGATTTTTCATCCTATATAATTTACAACTATTAACAGCTACTTAAAAGTGGGTATTTTCTGGCAGTATTATTGAAAAGGTGATTGGAATAAAGGCCCTTTTCCACAGCAGATATTTTGCCTTGTGATACCATTTAAGCGTCCCAGTAAGTCACGACAGTGTGACAGTATTATTGCTATTGTTATTATAATTGTATTATTTACATCTGTGCTTTTTCAACTACCCTAAAAAAGACCCGTTCAGACTCTTTGAATGTTCTACTTGTTTGATGCCGTTTTAAATGACATTTTTCAGGTGATAACATAAAAACAGAGTGAGGCTTTTTTAAAAAATGATTTCACCTTTTTTTTCCCAACCTGAGGATACGCTGCCCCTCAAACATCCATCTGTCTGTCCAGTTTCTCTGTCTGCTGTGGAGGATTTTCTGGGGATGTGACTCAGCACAGAGGGCGGCAGCATAATTAGCAGACATGCTAAAGCGAGCTTATCCCAGCACTAGGCTTCTAACTCCATGACCTACTTTACAAAGAGGATTTTCCCCACCACTCACTCTGTCAGTGTGTCTGCTCACCGCCGATAACTCTGTGTAACAAATTCACACGCACAAATACACACAAATACCCACGCACAAACAGTCAATCGCATGCAGTCAGCTTAGCACACACACCCACACAAATACATGCAGCACATAGGTACATTTGAGTGTACGTACACACACATTCACTTATAAGGTGACAGAGAGAAAGAGGAAGTCACAACAAAAAGGGAGGTCACTCACACACACACACAAAACCAAACAGAAACATACACAAAAAGGAATGTTTCCATCATTTTTTGGGACATTACATAGATTTACACTCATATCTTGGAGACTCACTCTAACCATAATCATAACCACTATTTGCCTGAACATAAATCTAACTTTGAAACAACTTTTCACCCTAAAATTTGATGATTTACATAATGGAGACTTGCATTTCATCCTCATAAGGGCCGTTTCCAAAACTGCAAGTTCCCACATTCATTTTAACGTGAGTAGTTGGCTTAGGCTGTGGCAGTGTGGACTGCAGGGGGTTGCAAAATTAAATGCAGCGATCCTGCAGCAAAAAAAGTTGAAACAGAGTCAACTTTTGGAGAAATGCAACCAGACATCGCGCTGCGGTGGCCAATCAGCTGCTCGGCATATCAGATTGAGCAGAGCTGAACAACGCTGCCATGAGAGGGTACATAAACTTCATTTTCATTTGCAAATGGGCCGACACTCCTACACCTTTGTGCAAACATGCATTGTTCGCAGCCATGCCTGATTTGGTCTGAACATATGTAAACAGATTTATGTCCCCACAACGATAGTAATACGCACACACACAAACACACACACACACAGTATCAGTATTAAAGCCTGAAAGCCATGTCAAACCCTGAGCTGATGGTCTAAAATGCTTGTTATTCTGCCTATTGTGTCTTCTTGGCTTCCTGTGTGTGTATGTGAATGTGTGTGTGTTTCATTCGGCTACCCTTTACTCAAGCCTGAGCACTCAAATCTTACTCACCCGTCTCCCTGGAGAGTGAGAGAGTGCTCGGCGTGAGAGGAATTTCTGTCTTATCTCCTTATTCGTGAAAAGCTCATCTTGTCTCGTGTTGTTTGTTCCTGTATGTTGCCCCTTCTCCTGTTTCCCTCCTTGGCTTGCTCCTTGACAAACGTCTCCCTCGGCTCCCCTCATGTACTCCTTTTTCCATCTCTCCCTTTCTCCTGCCTCTCTTTCTGCCTCTCCAGAGGATTTTTTTCAACCTCTCTTCTCTTGGTGAGGTGCAATCAACTGTGGAAGTTATTGACCAGTAAGGTGCTTAATGAGGCCGATACAACTAGTGACCAGAGACCTCTAACTTTTTATAAGTGCACCTCATTACAGCTCGGAGAGCATGAGATGGGAAAAGAGACAGAGAGAGCAAAGATATTTCAAACACACTAAAATTGTATTCTGAAACATGATTATTCCATCTACCTGTGAAGACACCAGGAACAGAAATAAAGCAATATGGGGAAGAAGTAAAGAGAAGGAACAGTTCTGAGTAGGAGGAGAGTTGGTGAGGCAGCCGGGGAGCTTAGTGCAGAAAACGGCTTTAATCTACACATCAAATGAAAGGGGAAAAATGAGAGCGGCAAAGTGCCTTAGCTGGTTTTTGTGTTGCTAGGAGTGTGTGTGTGTGTGTGTCTGCGCACCTGTGTCTGTATGAACAAAACACACCCGTGTGTGTGTGTGTGTGCATGAAGGCAAAGGGCTGATTACAACAACAAAGAGGTAGAAGATGGAAGCGATGTAGCGGTGTTTTACTCAAGCACAGAGAAGAACTACCAGAAAATTAAAAACAACAAAAATCACACCATGTTCTGTTTCCACCCCCAATTTTTTTTAACCAACCCTATTGCTCTCTTGTTATTTTTGCTTCTTTGGTATGTGGATGACTGTCCGCTATGAGCCTAAAAAGACACAATATGTGCCAACAGTTCACATAGGAAATAAATGAAGCTGAAACATCACGAATACAAAGGGACAAGTCATTGAGGTTGGAAAGTCCTTTTCTTTTTAAGTTGACTCGGCCTCTGTTGAAATGGTATTGCCCTCCGGGGATTACTTACTGAGGGGTGACTTGTGATTAAGTGGTACTGCCCAGGGCTGGGAGGGTGGGGTGAGGATGCTAACCACTCACAACCAGTGAATCTCTGGTATGTGGCCTTCAAAGAACTGCTTGGACTTGTATACCACTGGTCGACAGGAACACACACAGACACCACATCACGATTCCCCCAAAATTACAAGAGTCTGCTGTTTAAGTTACAATTAGTGCATGTACTGCTTTGTTCATTATGCTGCTTTCAAATCAAATTAAAAGTTTAGGTTTCTTAAAAAAAGGACTGCATGATTACAGCCAGACTCCAGACTAGTGCTGCACAGTTATGGCCAAACTGATAATCCAGATTATTACAATAATATCATAATTATAATTAGAATATTTATTATTATAAATATATTTACATTCACATTACATTCTTGCTAAT
>JAQQZW010000015.1:18398104-18408224 GCA_029814745.1 Zanclus cornutus | reverse complement strand
GTCAACAAGCACTGTTGTCAGTAAATCTCTGTTCAAATGAAAACAGAACAATTGAAGCTCTGTCATGAGCATGCCAAACCAACAGGCGGCGACAAAATCCATTCAGAAGCCTAAAAAAAGCTGCTGACAGTAGGCTACCTGCAACTAGAGGTGTGACCGGTTCTTGGGGACTGTGCTGCGGGAGTGTTGGACTGCTGGCATTCTGTCGTCTCTGTTCCTCAGTATAGTGAAGGAGTAACTGCATATTTATGTATAAACAGTAAAAAAATACCTGCTGCCAAAGTTAGCTCCCGCGCTACGTAAACAAAGGAGGTAACGGCTCACATTCTGACTCCGAACCGAAGAGATAACGGCGCACAAACTGTCGTCAGAGCGCCAAAAACTCTGTTTGCTCCGTCTGCACTGCAGAGGGAGTTTGTGAATATCATCAGCCTGGCAGCAGTTTTCCAAAAGATTTGTTTTCAATGACTTAAATCTGCTAAAAGGCCAAAATGCATTTAAAAGCTCATTTTGAAAAATACCCATAAACGTGTGGCAACAGTTTGAACACTTCATTCTCAACATGCTGAATGTGGAGGACAGCTTAGGCAAAAGTTTTATTGTAAAAGTAAGTACTGCTGTAATAAACTTCATTCAAACTCTAAAAGTATTGTAACACGATATATTTAAAACTTCACATGCCAATTAGGTTTATGGAGTCCCTGGTGGTGGGAAAGTGTCTCTAAGTGTGACTTCATCTCTGAATTTTCTGACCAGAGTCCACAGAATAAGTGAGGCCATGTTTTAATGGAGATCCTTAATGGAACAAGAATTTCTCGCTCAGCATCCAGAGTCGGTCCTCGTTAATCCTGCGGACGTGTCTTATCTGGGTTTTTAGTTTTATTACCTTTCCTGCTTCACTCTCGCACTCACATCCTGTCTCTGTCCATTTTACTGCACAGAAATCAAATCAAAAACTTTTCCCTAAAATGTGACACACTCTTTACTTTTGCCTTATTGGAAATGTTTTGCACTGTGGCATATGGGGTCATTTTAACGGCTAGACGTTCTGTCTTTTTTAGGATTCCTCCCAACATCAGAGACATAGTCTACTGCACCGGGGTCAGTCTGATGGACGAGGACGTGTGGGAGTTCATCTGGATGAAGTTTCACTCGTCCAGCGCAGTTTCGGAGAAGAAGATCCTGCTGGAGGCTCTGACCTGCTCGGATAACATCTTCCTCCTCAACAGGTACAAATGATACTGCTAATCCTGTCCGAGTGTGTCCGGTCCAAGAAGAGGATGACAGATGGATTTGCCTTGCAGCAAAACAAAAGGATGTCTGGATTTTGATGGTGATGCATTCGACAGCTTGTTTTTACAATGGCTTGCTTTGAAAACCTAATTAATCAATATTATTGGTCTGAAAGGTTCTTCCTCTTGGTTCATTTAAGGTTCCTCTGCAGTTGCAAGATGAAACCTATTGTCATTTTTCACAATATCCACATTTTCTAGCTTTTGTGATTTACAAGGGGATTTAAAAGTACGTCCACTAGAGGGCAGACCAAGGCCAAAGCTTCTGTGGTAAAAATAATTTTCCTTTAAACTGAAGTATTAAAGCAGCAGAAAAAAATGAAGCAACAACAAATTGTTACTCTGGGATCAAACTACATGATTATTTAGATACTTAAATGCTGCATGTTAGCAGCTATAATCGATACTCTCAAAATAAAAACTTATCAGAGGACAATGTCAAAATGCTTCAAGTCCGTCTGGACGCAGTTTACTGTTCTGTTTTGCTTTCAGCGCTCTGAGAAAAAGCTCTATAAACACACTGCAAACAGCAGACAGACAGTTAGAGATTAGCTGGTGAACATAGTGGAGCATTTAGCAGCTAAACTGCCAGATGTTTCCCTCAGGAGCTGGAGGAGACCAAACACAGAGCGTAAAGAGAGAAAATGTTGGACTGACATTCGTCAGGTGACACAAACACGACTTCAAATGATTGACTGTGTTGCCTCATGTCTGCTGGATGTGTAAACAGTAAACAGTTTTCTGATGCGTCTCCCAGCATCTTTCTTAAGTGACGATATGTCAGTGCTGTAATGTCTGCTGTTAGGTGCTGAGCAGGAAGCGTTCTGTGATCACAGCTGCCGGCTGCTGCAGTTTTTATTGCTAACATGCACTGGTTAAAACTAGAGTCACGGTGTCAAAACTCCATTCATATTCAGTTAAACAGAAGTCTGTGTTGACAAAACTGTGAATCATTTTTCGTTGCTTTCATCGCCACATTTTCCAAAATTCATGTTGCATGTGTTTCATTCACACACATGCAAAACAACACATTCATTCACAGCATTTTTTAAATGCTACAACACTGTTTTAAAAACTGTTCAAACATTCAGAGCAGAATGATGGCAAATGTCATGCACTTCTGCTGTAATCATGTTGAAATATATGGAAAATCTTAGCAGGATGTTAACAGAAAAATGAAATAATAATCACTCCTGACACAGCTGATTGTAAAGCGAGGTGTCCTGTTTCAGTTTTCAGAGGACCAGAGCCCTCACAGCACTGCACAGTCTGAGTGTTCATGCTGCCGGCCGCACGCTGCTGTTGTTCGGAATTTCAGGAATTTGTTTCTGTTTCAACTTCTTTTCATCCCACTAGAAAATTATGACATGCAAAGACATGGAAGCAAATAGCTGCATGTCTAATAAATTCTACTTCAATACTTACAGTGGTGCAGTCCATAAAATGAGAAGCTGTCAATCTTTAATGAATTATGATTTATTTGAAAAATAACACTTCAAAGATAAAGTCTGTCTTTTAATTATGCTCTCTGTTGTTAGTTTTGTTTATGAGCAAGAAAATGTGCTTTCTTTTATGACATGCATGAAGAGTTTTAATGGTCTGAGTGAGTTCTGGAGGTGAGATAGCATGTCGACTGGCCACAATGCATGTTGAC
Organism: Zanclus cornutus; assembly: GCA_029814745.1. Lineage (NCBI taxonomy): Eukaryota > Metazoa > Chordata > Actinopteri > Acanthuriformes > Zanclidae > Zanclus > Zanclus cornutus. The sequence continues at coordinate 18,405,278 of JAQQZW010000015.1, read as the reverse complement.
TGAAGAGTTGAAGAGTCCTTAAATACTTAAATGAAATGAGGCACTGCTCTGAACTGTGTTACCGTATGATGATAACTGAACTTTAAACAGACATTTTAGGTGACTAAACGCTGTCTGTGATGGATTTCTTTTAACTGCAGCGAGTTTCAAGTCTGCAAGTTGATTTTCATGGCTCACTAAAAGTGAAACAGACTGCAAATTGAAGGAAAGGTGCAGTGAACACTCGCCCGAGGCTGTACATGTACATAAATCTGACCTTCTGCGTAACTAAGTGTGTGTGTGTGTGTGTGTGTGTGTGTGTGTGTGTGTGTGTGTGCGCAGAGCATTTTATCAGGAGCGACTGCTGTTATCTCTCGTTGAGAAAAATAGCGAGGATGGATCTCAGACACACTCCAAACTGTACAGTGAGACAGCTCGGCGTGTGTGTGTGTGTGTGTGTGTGTTTGTGTGTGTGTGTGTGTGTTAGGTATTGATTTCCCAGCCACTGTAAACTGTTCTGCAATCAGAGAGGTAGTACTGCATGTTCAGATAGCAGGTATCACACACACACACACACACACAAAAAAAACTCTCTCTCTGAGGTACACACAAAAAAATCAAAAACCACAGCACAGAAACGCACTGATTGGTCACACAGGAAATGGTTTCAGTACAGAAGGATTGTGGAAAAAGAGAAAGAAAATTGATTTTTGGGTTTAATGAAAAGACAGCAGCTACAAACAACCAGCTAACACACACACACACACACACACACACACGCAGTAGAGGGACAGAAAAAAGAATAAACATCTTTTATTGTGAAACTCTGCTTGTCTCTGTCTTGCTCAGTGTCACATCTTCAAAAACACTTCAGGAACTTGGATTAATGTGTTTATATGACCGGATTATCTGGATTCTGCAAAGAAACACTTCTGTGTAATTCCCTCAATCTCTCACAAGATGGGTAATCAGATTACTGTAACTCATCGACGTGCTGTGTCTCTGTCGGAGGAGCGATTCGACTCTGCGCACAAAACAAAAACTACAAAATGTCCATTTGCATCAGACAAGCTGACCTTTTCTGCCTGTTTTACATAAACAGATGAGCAGCCTGTGTTTGTGTGTTTGGCAGCTTATTACAGGCCTAATGTCTTTCTGAGGACAAAAAGGAACTGAAAAGAAAAACATCTCATCTGGCTGACATTTTAAATTTGTTTGTTTTTTGTCTGATTTTTTTTTTTCCATTTTTAGTTTATAAGAAACCTCTTTAAGTTCCTGTTCATTGAAAGTTAGTCAGCAACTAAGAATAATCAGCCTAATGCTGTTAATATTGGCACCAATGTTAAATTTTGCATTTTTTGTTTACTATTTTTGACACTTTAGCCTAAAGTTTTACCCACAGGATAAGATTGTGGCGTGCTAACAAACATTAGCATCGTAAAATTTGTAAACTTGTTAAAAAATTATTCGTGTTGTTAGAGGAAGAACCAAGGCTTTCAGCTGGCTAATAATCGTTAGCATCTCAATCTTTTACGCTAATATCACTGTAATTAAGGTTGCATTTTTACGTGGTATTATAACTAAAATTCACATTAAGTATTAGCCAGGGGTTAATACTGTAACATGCTAGCTCTGTTGAAAATTTAAAAATACTGAAATCATGCTAAAATAAGATCCACAGGCTTCGATCAAGTAAACAGAGCTTATTGATGTCTGTCCGTATGCTAACAACATTTCAAGATTTACATGCTAATATTTTAGCATGCTATAAAAATATTAGCATTCTAACAATTTTCACAAATACTACCATGAATAGATCACATTTTTACTATATTAATTTAATAAGTAAATATGACTGTATATTAGCATACTTGCTCTACACAGATTGTAATATAGGTGACTGAAGAAAGAAGAAAGAAGAAGATACGCAAGCTAATGTTATATCATGTTAATAAATAAATGCAAATATTTGTCAGTGAACTTTTTTAAAATAAACAGGCTAATGTTTTAGCAAAACATTAGCATTCTAAAATTTTACATAAATATGAGCAGTAGCATGATGTTTGTTACCATGTTAGCCTAAGTAAATCTTTTTAAATATGACCCTCAGGCTCGTGCTAACAAATATTAGTATGCTAACATTTGCTTAGAAGAATCTTTAACATGCTAACATGTGACAGCACACACAGAAATGCCCAACTGCGGCTCCAGTTATAAATATACAGTCAACAGTTTACATAATTGAGGTACAGTCGTTTTCATCTCTGTCACCATGGTTACTGCGCTTGGTTGTGTTTCCGTGTCTCCCAGATTACTGAACCTGTCTTTGACCTCTGACCTGGTCCCAGAGCAGGATGTGATCGACGTCATCATCCACGTGGGTAGAAACCCTCAGGGTCGAAACCTTGCCTGGAAATACTTCAGAGAAAAGTGGGACGTCCTCAACGCACGGTGAGGTCACCAGTCAGGCCGTGTGTGTGATGTCGTACCGTTGAACTGTGATGAAACAAAACCTTTAACTCTCACTGTCTCTGTTCAGTTATGGAGAGGCCTTGTTCATGAATTCAAAGCTCATCAGTGGAGTCACAGAGTTCCTGAACACTGACAGAGAACTCAATGAGGTAAATACACCAACACACATACACATTATTAAGGTTCTGCAGTGACTGGGGGGGCAGAGTTGCAGGTAAATACCCATTTGTTTTACCTTAACTCAAACAAGCGTCACAGACACAAAGGTAAGATAAGGGACATACATGAATCTAACACCTACACTGCCCCTTCTTAGTCATTTAAATGCCTAAAAAGATTATGTTAAAGTGAAAAATTGAAAAGTCCTCAGGGTGAAAGTCAGTCACGGCAAACCTTATAAACTCCATAGGCGTTCTACTGCAAGGTTAACCAAGGCGATGGTGTCCTCTTTCACAGTACGTCCACCTCCAAAGACCTTTAATTGATCAAATCTACAAAACTCTGTGATGAAAAAATACAATGAAATTGAAGTGTAGCCTCGCTCGGCAGTCACTGTTAATGCACCTGTATGCTAGCAGGTCTGAGGACCACATGATTTCTGCCCGCCATGATGGCGGCTTTTAGAGGCCAAGACGTTAACTAGAGAAACTAAAGTCCTTCAGATGAATCATGGCATTCATGTGTTCTCCAGAAATATCAAAAGTCAGATAATTAAGAGGGAAAATCTGTAATTTTTTGAAGGGAATAGAGCAGCGATGATATTATTACTCTGTTACTGTAATTCATTCCACATCAACTACACGTGTATATTTAGAATTTGGTGAATATAATGGTTTTCATGACACTCAAAGATGATGACAAAAGGAGAATGTAGAATTCAGAAAGTAAATGAAAGCGGAGGTTTGTTGTTAATCCAACTTCATGATGTTCACAACCTTTTGTGATGAAACCATCTTGTTTGCGATCTCTACCCCTCCTGTTGGTATGGTAACGAAGACAGCATCAGTGTGGGCTTTAGTGGCTCTGAGGCCTCTGAGCATAATCACCAGGAATTAAAATGGGATGGAGATGGGAACTTATTTCCTTTCTAGACAGTGGAGAGAAAATCGAAGCTGGAGGTGTATTATAGAGGAGATGAAGACAGGAAGGGAAAGAGGTAAGCCTAGAGGAGTGGAAACAGAGTAAAGGAGAGCAGAAGAGTGCAGTTAACAATATGAATTGTTTTAAAGAGAGAGTTGGGGGGATGGATTTTATACAGTTCGCTCCAGTGAATCTGTCAAACTCTGAACAACACTAAGTTTCCTCTTCAGTCCCTAACTTTAAAAAAAAAAAGTCAAATTAATTCTCTTCCTTCAAAGTTTCTCTGTTGACAAAAAAAAATTCTCTTTCCCTCAGTTCACAGGCTGGAAACTTTCCATTTTATTCCTTTACTTTAAGACAAAGTTTCACTTTGAGACTTTGACTTTCATGCTGAATTTTTCCTGTAATTATGAAACTTTAAATGAAAATTTCCTTTGAATTATCAGTGTTTTAAAGTAAAACTTGGCTTGCTGGAATCTTAAAGTTTAACTGTCATTAACCGCATGTTAATCCAATGGCCTGCCCAAGGGCCGTTAGCTTAGCACGATTAGCATTTTTAAACTTTCCACTCATGTTCACAAACTGGTGTTTAAGTTCATAATGATGTGATACATCATTAGAAAGCTTAGATTTTTGTGATTCGATGATTGCAAACCATTTCAAGATACAATCACAACAACAGGTACAATCAACGATTTGTCAGACCAGAAACAAAGAAAGGAAAAGCTTCATCAGCAACTTACCAATGAAGCCACATTGTAATCCTCCAATCGACACCATCAAGTTCTGATGTAATGAACGTTTACCCCGAGTGATAAGCTGTTTCCGTACAAAAAGTAGAAGAAGAAGAAGAAGCTGCTTTCGCTGTCCAGAGATTCCTGAAGACCTCTCTCCATCTCCTTATCTTTCTTAATGTCGCTGTGGGGTTTAAAATTCTAATATTCCAGTTACATTTCTGTCTTCTCCTTTTCCTTTCTTCTTTCCTCATATCTTTTCTGACCATATCGATCTATTTACCTGTCTATCCACCTCCTTCTTGTGGCAATCATTTGCTTGTCTCTCTCTCTTTTCTTGTCCTTCCTTTTCTTAGTTAAAGGAGTTCATCCAGTCCAGTGGCGTGGGGGCGGGGCCTGCGTTGCCACGGGCGCTGGAGATTGTTGAGGGCAACGTGCGCTGGCATCGCCTCCACCGGCGGCAGTTCTACCAGTGGCTGCGCAAACCTCCGAGCCCCACCCTCGGCTAAGGCTACACCAGCTAGCTGAAGTGAAGCGACTGCAAATTGACTGCTAAGCTAATGCTAATACACAGCTAGCTTACAGATGCAGTCAGCTAGAATGAAAAAAATGACTGAATGAATGAAGAGAAAGACTGAGTTAACTGGTTATTCAGCTGGTTTCTGTACTGGTTTTATTTCTAAAGAAATTTGTTTCAAAAGCTTTTATTTCAGATGGATTATTTGTGTGGCTTCTATGTTTAAACTGGTTTCTGCACTGTGAAAGTGTAAAGACAAATTTAGGTGACTAAAGCTTCTAGTTAGCTTGCAGTTCAGTTTCTGATTCAGTAATTGCTAGCTTACAGCTAGCCTCAAGAGCAATCCAATTGCAATTATGATAAAGTCTTGAATACGGCAAAATGAAATATTACAGCAGCAGGTAATGTTTAAAACTGTTGCTTATTCACTACTTAAAAACCAAAACTGTTCTGTAAATTATTAAAAAAAAACATAATACATTATCAATACATAGTAAAAACTTGTGAAACCTTCCTGACAGACATGAAATACTGACAGGTCTGAAAATCAGAAACTGACTAGAACAGAATCTTTTACTGTCTAATTTAAACCTGATACTGAGCTGAAATCAGTCCGCACACAAAGGAACAAGCACAATCTGTCACACGATGAGGACATCTTCACATTTGTAGTTTTCTGCATATTTATTGGCTGACTTTAGATGAAGCTTGTTTCCTTCCCCTTTCAGCTTTAATCCATATCCTCACCAACCAGAGACCTAAAACAGTTTAAGTTGGACCCTCCTGTGTTCACCACATTAAACCAGCTGACAGTAAAAGGCAGATTTCCCAGCAGTCAGCTGCATGTCGATCACTGAACAGAGCTGTAATTAACACTACATGGACTCTGTGTCCTCTGATCACAGCACTCAGAGGACTCATTCAAACTCATTAACTCTCCACAACATTAAAACTGCTGCAGCTGGAATTTAAAAAGCAGCTTGTTCTTTTTTAAGGATCAAAAACTACAGCAGTTTGGAAAATATCAGCGGGTTTTGGAGGCTTTGTCGGGGCCATGCTTTAGAAATGTTTGAATATAAAAGCTAATAAAGCCTTCAAAATTGCTCTAAACCACAGAGAATGTGAGATATGGAATAATGACAGAAAATCTGTGATGTTGTGGTCTGTTTCGTGGTTGAACCAGCAAAGCTTGAAAACATTTTAAATGGCTGAAAGTGAGAACAAAGTAACAAGGTAAAAAAGTTCTCACATAAAATGCAATTTAGGGTATAGTAACCACGTAATGGAGACTAAATATGACATGATATAGAAATTTGTTAGAAATTAGATCAATAAACACCTTGGAATAGAATAGACAGCCCTTAAAAAACAACCTATGAATTCAACATCTCTATGTATCCAAATCAGATCAGTCAGATTGTATGTGGACATTGCAATTTTAATTTTATTGTGGTACATTACAAAGTTCATATTATACATTTTCAGTTGAAATTGCAGAAAGTAAAAGCAAACAAAAATAGGGAACAATTTTGACACAGCTTATGTAAAAAATAGTATGCCCAAACTGAAAAATGTTGGCCAATGAACTCATTCCTTATTTAGTGACCTCTAAAAACCTGACAGCAAACCCTAAGAGTCAGGAGACTATAAAACTGACTTTGTAACAATGTAAACCTTTCTGACTGACTGCCGCCTTGGCGACTAGAACTCTGACTAAATGAAAGCTAAACAGATCTCTGTGGTTTCACAAAGCACAAAACCAGAAAGTTGTTGGATGAGGTACATTAGCTTCAGCTGCTAGACACAAATACTTTTATTTTTTGGCCAATCAGTGCTTAGCCTTTCATCAATCCTATTTTTTGTCCTCAGGCTTACAGATAAATGAGTAAAGGGTAATAAAATTGGGGCAAGGAAATGGCTGACAACACAATTGAGGCTATCTGAGTGTCATTATACGCAGACGATGTGGCTGTTTAATTAGACAGGGGACATGACAGATTCAACTTCATCATCAGTGTTTTGCAGCTTTTGTGATAAGATTGGACATAGCATGACCAATTCTGCACTATGATGGATTCTGTGGCGTGATGGAACTTACAATGTGACGTAAAATCATGCGAGTCAGTGGGGCTGTAAACCTCACAGAGTGGTGGATTCTACACAGTGATGGATTAATGAAAATTCATGGCTCAGCGGACCTCACAAGGCTTTGAACTTTGCAGTTCCATGGATTCTAAGCGCACCAGATTCTTTGATGTGAGTTTTTTGCGACGGACAAATTCTTTGAAAACAAGTATACTGCAGTGAGACAGCTTTAGATAAGCTATGATGGCAGATTTGATGGCATGATGGAGTCTTCAGTGCAACAGATCCTTCTGCCTGATGGAGAATA
>JAQQZW010000015.1:18206312-18218146 GCA_029814745.1 Zanclus cornutus | reverse complement strand
ATCTAACCTTGCCAGCCAAATCAGAGCCACTACCTGCCGAGCTTAACAGTTATGGAGGAAAGAGCCGAACCATCAACCCCTCCACAAAGTCAAATGTCCCTTCCAAAAGCCCAGTGAAAGGTTCTAAAGCTCCAGCCCCAAACCCAGCCCCAAGGCACTCCAACCATGGCGCTGTCTCATCTCAGAAAGCAGTGCAACGTGCCTTGTCCCCTGAACACAAGCGGAGACCAGGCGCCATGTTTCGTCCTCAAGGCATCACTGTGCAGTTTTCTGGACGGGGGGCAACAGATGAATCACGCAAGGAGGCATTGAGGAGACTGGGGCTACTGAAAGACTCTTGATAAACTCTGGAAGTTTATTCTGCAGTCTCCACCTGTCGAGCCTGAATCGCTGGTGTGTACCTGCTGGTGGAGGTGGTGTGCTAGAAGTTTCCCCATTTGTGTCTGAGTTTGAGGTGTGGTTGGAGACATACTTTTACAGAGGAATGGAGACAGATCCTACAATGGACCTGTACAGCCAGTTCTCACTTCCTGGTCATAAAAAACTGACAAACAAGTACGACAAAGTGCAGCTACTGCACATGCAGCATTGTTTCAATGACATAAGTCTTGACAGATAAACTGCAAACTGCTTTATGTTGCCTTTGATCCAGGAAATTGCATACCTCTGCACAAGATGTTTTGGAACCAACAGATGCTGTAAAAAAGCATCCTCTTCCTGTGGGAATCAGATTACATTTGGTCTCCTGTCTGGTGATTGTGAATAGCCAGATTTTTTAAACTGGGCCTCATTTTCTAAAAACGTCTTAAAGAAAAAGACTGGAGATATTCTTTATTTTTGTCAGTGTTAACACTTCACATGAAAAAAACAAAACTGTGTGAGTGTTAGTCTGTCTCTCAGTACTTTCAGCATTCTCTACCAGGTCTGTGGCACAGCTGGGTATTGTAGTTTTCATCAAACATTACTCAAACAGGAGGAAATGTGCATTTTTGGAGGACTATTTTCAGCGGTGGATAAATGCAAGTACACATTTGATACTCTCTGTAGTGTTTCTGGCAGGAGGCCGGTGTACATGGGATTGAGTTAAATTAAATTACAATGGGACTAAGATCATCTTTGCCTTAAAACGCTGTTTGGAAAAGGGGCCCAGTTAAACCAAGAGAGCGGACCCCTGGTCTCCCCCTTCTGGAAGTGAGAGTAATTACACAAACACTGTCAATATACTTATGATGCCATTGGCTCAGCACAACTAGTTGTTGAAGTCTATTCCGTCCCTTTAGCCCTAGCAAACAATTATTGCTGGTTGATATACGATGCTTCATGGATCGACACTGGTGCGTCGGTGGGGGCCCATAGTTGAATTATGTCCCAGGACCCCTTAGCAGTTTGGTCTGTTCCTGGTTAAAAATGTATGTTTTTTAGCTGCAAGGAGATTTACAACCACAAGTTAAAATTGATGAGGTCCTCTTGCTACAGTACAAACATAGCTCAGAAAATGAGTGAAGCAATAAAAAATAAGGAGAAAAATTAAGACAATTCGAAAAGCTACTTTATTCATAAGATTAGTTTAAGTATTTAAAAAGTAAATTAAATTACAGAGTAATTTAATCCAAATTGTTTGAAAAATAAAAATGAAAACAACAAGCACTCACAACATACTCAGAAAAGACCTCTCAACGTTTGTTTTTGGATCCAGTTTAAGTTATTATTAGTTTTATTGTGTCGCTTATCTTCTATCAGCTGTTGGCAGAGTAAAATTAATGTTCATAAACAGGCTGTGAAGTCTTTATAACCCCTGCTACATGTGCACCTTTTTGTTTTCACTGGTTTGTTTACCGACTTTGGGCATTTTAGTCAACGGTGAGTGTGTGTGTGTGTGTGTGTGTGTGTGTTTTGTTTTTTTCTGTCAGCACTTTTGGGCAAGAACAAATTTGAAAGTATGTTTTTTTTTCTCCAAAGCCATTTTATTACTACTGAAATTACTAAAACTATAAAGTAAAGGTTTTTAAAAGGCATGCATGTGGATACAAAGAGAACAAGAGAGGATCAGAGAAAAAAGACAGACTCGGTGCTTGTTTTAATTGTTCTGGAAACTAACATCTCCATTGAGCCCAGTAAATCTGACATTCAGCAACAACAATAGTGCACAAGCTAAAGTGAGAAGAGAATCAGGTTTCTTGAAAGATGTAAAGCTGAGCAGAGCGAGAGGATATTTTTACTCCACGGACAAACCTCCCACACCAAACCACAGACTGTGGAATGGGTTTGTGGGCAGGACTTTTACTTTTTTACTACACAGAGGGAATACTTTAAAACTGCTCTTTAGGGATGGGCGAGCACATGGCATTGTACAAAACACAAGCACTAAAACCACAGAGTCTAGAAATATATCCTGGGTTACTTCCATGGTTTTATTCCTTTCAATCTGCTGTCGATAACTTTGCAAGTCTGTTATTTAACTGTTGTAGTTGCATAAGTATGTATGTACTGTATGTATATGTATGTATGTGTGTGTTTGTGTATGTAAATTTACTGTGTTTTATCCAGACTCCGGCCTCTGTAGTTCACCTACAGTAACCTTTGAAGTATATTTTGTTTCACGCTGAAGTACAGCAGTACTTGTCCTGTGTGAATATTTTTGTGAATTTTGTTTACAGACTCAGGTTCTATGTAGTTAAGCTACAGTCATTTTGAAGTATCTTATGGTGCATACATACATTTTGGAACTACATTCTGTAGGCTATAAAAAAAGCCTATTTTATAAGGAAATGTGCAGAGTGCACAGCTCGGCACAGAATAGGGATAAAAAGTGCATCCATGTGGTAAATGGTAATATCAGTGGCTTTGTGAAAGTTGCTGCTACGGTGCAATAGCCTGGTATACTTTCTGACTTTTGAAAAGGCCACATTGTATACTGTATATACTCTGCTTAATATATCTGTTGAATTTTTTGATCATTAAACAGAATAATCTAACTTCTCTCTAATTGTTTTTCTTTAACTCTGGAATGTAGAGAATGAACAGGTGCTGTTCAATGATTGGCCACGGCAGTGCAATACTTCACCTGAGTGGAAACTTACAGGACATTTATAAGGTGATGAGGTGGCTTTAAAGGTGCACTCCACTGATTTTACACGAGGAACAGTTTACTTGTCGCAAATAAGCAGAAACCTCTGCGGCTGAAAAATTAGGCCAACAGGGAAGTGCCAAAAACTGCAGTTCCATGAATGGCCACTTGAGGCTCAAACAACAAGTCAGTCGTCATAGAGCCCCGTGTTAAAATGCCCAACTTCACAGCAGAAAAAACATGTTCACAGCCCAATACAAAAAACAGGTTTGGTCTCTATAGCTAATGTCCTCAGTGAACTTTATATAACTCACTTGTATAAATTCTATTTAGGCTTAAAGTTGTGCGTCCGGCTCCAAAAACCAAGATGGTGACGGCCTTAATGCCAAACTCAAGACTTGTGGGTGACATCACGGAGGCTCTGTCCACTGTTTATTATACAGTCTATGAGTATGAACAGGAGTAAATATTACAGCAACAAAGAACACTTAGCACTGTGACTAAAATGGTGAATTGGCATTTTTACACTTTTGTTTTTTTTGTATGGATCAAACAAACATATTAAGTGTTATTAAGTGAGCTTTAGCTGTGGTAGCAAGCAGATTCTATTATCTCTGTACAAAGCCAAGCTAGCCGTTTCCCCATTTCCAGTATTTCTGCCAAGCTAACAAACATGAGAGTCGCGTCAATCTTCTCATCTAAGTCTCTGCCGGAAGTAGAAAAAAACAGATTCTCCAAAATTTCAAACTTCTGCTTTAGCAGAAAGCCTGTTATAACCTCAGCTGTGCAGTTATAAACTGGGTAAGCAGGGAGTGTCTAAAGCTGAATTCATGCAGTGTTTGCAGATTGGAAAAAACTGGAAGACCTCCATTTATTTAGGCTCGAGAGTGTTCGTCCATCAAGGCGGTTTAGCCTTGTAGTCACACCAGATAAACAGCAGAATTTGCCATTTTTACAGTGTAATTAACCTGAACGCGCTGTTAATCATCTGTAACAGAGACTTCCACACAACAACCAGGTTATCGTTCATGTTTTCAAAATAGATTTGAGGCGTCAGCTGCACGTCCCTCATCTAATCCTGCAACTGTCACTTTCACGTCATCTAACTGGACTTTACACTGAACGTTAGATTCTACCTCTACTTTTAATTCATTTTAATTATTGGTCGCACGTCATTCATTTTTTGCACACGTCCATTTGTTCTACATCTCACTTCTTTCTCCACAGCAGAGTACATACTTAAATATTCCACTTCAAAACGGTAATTGTCTCTAAACACATTTTGATTTTATCTTTAAAATTCTCTTCGGGTTTAATTTTATAACTTCTTTTGAAATTGAACCAGAAAATTCTGACTTCTCCTTTAAGTGTGTTACCCAGCAGGTTTGTACTTCTCAGCTCTTGTTTTTTATCTTATACCAAGGTTTAAGAAAATGTTGTTTTTCTGACCTTTACCATATTTCACATTGGACTGCTTGTGTGTTGAACACCAGCGACACAGAAGTAACCTGTCTGCACTGCAGACGGTTACATAAGACTTCAACACAGAGGCTTTCTTCTGCTGAGGAGAGCTGCTGATGTTGAGTGTGTGTGTGTGTGTGTGTGTGTGTGTGTGTGTGTGAGTTGAGGTGTGTGATGGCATCAGTGGGGCTGTCGGATGATGTCTGACATTCTGCTTTGCCATTGTTTCTCTTATTGAGCATACATGTATCATGGGTCTGTTTTCTGGCTCGTATTGTGCTCCTGTTGTTTTATTTCCTCAATTACCGATAACAAAGGCTTCATTTAAACCTCATGTCAACATGTGATTTGCATCTGGACATTAACTACTGATCTACAAGTCTCTGGTATAAAAACACATTCCCGTATCTTGGCCGTGCCTGCACATTGATCATATCTCTATATGCAAATTAGCTGGCAGGGCTGGTGGACTTGTCAATAAACATGCTGCGTCTAAGTTAGAGAGAAGCAATGGACGAGCTGCATTAAATCTAAATCACTTTATGTGAGGGACGACTTGCAAGCTGTCTATTAAAACCTTAAAAGAGCAGCGTAGGTGCACATATGAACATTCAAACAGTTTTAATTTCTGTAATCATTCCTCCTTTTCCCCAAAAAACAAAACTAAAGGAAACCTTGTACTGAATAGACTAACTGTGGAAGAAACCCTCTTGATTTGTCTAAATCACACTGTTATTTAGACAATTATTTACTTCACATAAAGCTTGAAACACACTCTGCACAGAAGGAGGTCGGTAAAATGTGTCAGGTGTTCCACTGACGGTGCATGAGGATGCCAAGAAAGACAAAAAGGAATGATCACAGCAGCCAAACCTGAGGCATGCAAACTGTGAAGCCGTCCTTCAAAGGGACCTTCAAGGTAACAGGGGGCATTCATGTTGTACAGGAGCAGGCAGGTGGGTGATCAACAGGGGCCCCCTAACAGCTTATATGAGCCATAGTTAACAATGCTGTAGATATGCAGCGTTTTTAGGAACGACCGGGGAGGAAATCAGGAAATACTTGGAAATGTAAAATGAGGAAATTTGCTGCCTTGTAATTAGACCTCGACAAACAGGCACGCCCTCTCAAAACAGGGAAATGCCATAAAACTCAAGACAACCTCGTTGAAAGAAGAACAGCGATAATCTTAATACATTTATTGTGATCGTTGTTGCGTTTCATGAGCCGAGACACAAAGCCATAAGCTGCTTTTTTTGTTTGCCTGCAGGAAGAGAACAACAGTTTTGAATCTAGACAGAGAAAAACTAACTTAAACCAGCGCTGGACGCTTCACTACAACACAGAGCGACGGAGCCGGTGCAGAATCAGGCCCATGCAGCAGAATACAGAGTATATTTATCCATCTACAGGCTCAACAGATAAAGTTAATCTAAAATAATATAGTCCCTGTCATCACTGAGGAAGACTCAGGCACACGGTTATCCATTTCCATTATCCGTACACTTCACAACTCCAAATCACAGCAAGCTGAATATCTCAAAACTAACTTTTAGATGCTCCTGATACTGAAAAAAAAAAAAACATCTAGCAGGATAGAAGTCGGAAAAAAAAGAATATGTACACTCGTGTCCGTCAGTGATCAGGTCACATGATGCCGTCCCGTTTCCAGATGTTCCAGGAGTCTGAATGATGCATCAAAGAGCGTCTGATGGTGTGAGACTCATTCTGGTGGTGTATGCTGAGTCAGAGCGGTATGGCACTGTTGGTTTTTGGTATGCAGCTGCACTTCCACCAGCTTATGTAACGTATAAATGTTATGTCATTCATCATCTACTGCTTGTCTGAGAACACTGACACCACTTTCATGTCAGTGCAGCCAGCAGAGGGTTTGCTGAACTCAGCATAGAGGCTGGAGACTGGGAGAAACAGCTGGCCTGGTTCTCTCCAAAGGTAACAAAACCTAAAGCTCACTCGCCGACACATTATATCTCATTTGTTAGATAAGTAGGTTTTATTTTCAAACAGGGTGAAGCTAGCTGTTTCCCACTGTTAACAGTCTTTGTGCTAAGCTAAGCTAAACGATCACACTGGAAAAACTACAAGCATCAAATTTCGGAATCTCTCAGAATCCCTCGAATGTATTTTCTCTATAATTTGGACCACGTTGCACAGTTCTTTCTAGGAAAAGTCTTAAAAATACAGATCTGTGAAATAAAGTATTGCCAAATTATTATATGCTGAGAAGTGGTGGTAAATGACAGTGAAAATACTGTTAATAAGAAGAGCTGCTCAATTAATTGAATATTAATTGTGATCATGATTTTGGCTTCCCTCAGTTAAATGAACATGATTGACTGCTCATCATCATCATCATCATCATCATCTGCTGTTTTTGGAGTATTTTCAGATTTTGGGCAAAGTGATATTATGCAAAAGCAAATCATGTGCAAACAGCGCATGACACTTGTGTCTGCGCCTAAAAGCAGCACAACTAACTGGCTAAACCATCTGAAAAGACACCAAGAACTGCAGTAGGATGAACGCATGAAGGCCAGTGAGAATAACATCTTCTCTGCCTGATGACCTCAACGAACCCCCATCCTTCAGCCTCAACTCAGACAATCGCTGTGCAGCTCATCACCGTAAAACAAACAGTGCTGTGCTGCTTTCATTTAGGGTGAAAGTTTATCTTGCGGTTCTCGTGAAGCCTATTTAAGTGCCATAAACCAGCAGATCGAAGGTGACACCGCTCTGAGTCAGCACACGCCTCTAGAACAACAGTGACACACCCTCAGCCTCTTTTCGATCTTTCAAACACCTCATTCGTCTTCGTAAAAAGCATCGCGTCTTCCTCTGCATCACCAGGCGAACAGTTCATGAACGAGTGTTAAAACCTCGTGCCATCTCGCCCTTCGTCTCCATCTCAGACGACAGCGTGCAGATTTAGAGGAAGTTAGACCAAACAGACGTGTTCCCGGGTTTATCAGAAGAGTCCAAAAACAAAAATATCCGTATCCTTTTCTAGTCTCATGTAAATGTTGTCCACTCTGAGGCTTTTAACTCCTACATATGAGTCACTTTGTCCTCAGTGGGAGGTGACGCGTTCATCCAGCCGTCCCGTCTGTCTCGCCATCAGTCGGCCGGTCAGGTGTTCAGTCGTCTTTTTAGTTCGTTCTCTGGTCCAGACAGTTGTGTTTTTGTCGTCTCAGGAAACAGACAAAAAAGAAAGAGAGCCATCTCTCTGACCCCTGACCTCTGACCCCAGCTCCTGGTTTTGCCTCTCCTCCTCAGGCTTCGGGCCCCTCAGTAGGGTAAGAGTGTGTGTTCAGGTCAGGGGTTTGGTCTGTCCCGGCATCAGTGGGCGTCTGGAAGACTCACTCCCTGTTTAGACCGGTGTTCCCCTCCGATCTTCTCTTTCTAGCTCTCTCACTCTCTTGCTCGTCCATTTGCTCTCCTGCTCGCTCGCTCGTTCAGCCTGGGCCCAGACTCCAATCAGCGTCTCCTGGAGGAGAGAGCAGACATTTACTGTAGAGGTGCTGAGCAACAGCAACACTTTTCAGTCCCCAAAATAGTTTGAATCAAGGATGAAGCTTAAGTTTGAGATTCTCATTAAATCAAACCCTGTTTTGATTCTATTTAAAGCAACATTATGTAACTATTTTACTTTAAAACAACAGCTTTAAAATCACTCTGACGGTACTTCGGCTTGTTTTAGGAAGTATGCTCCCTCTCTCATTCCCTCTCTCAATGATCAATGATTTTGGTGAAACTGGATCATATTTTATCAAGAAACTGTTTTCTGGTTTTCCCTCCGATGTTCTCCAGCTGCTTTGTCTCAACTCTTAGTGAATCACTGATGAACAGCTAGCTTTACTTGTTGCTAAAATAACTGCTAACTGCTGCTAACTGTTGCTGCATTTAGCTAGTTAGCTGTGCAGCTAGCTGACTCTGCCTGGAACGGACTGGGAGCTCTGGGGGAGTGTTGGTGTTTACACCTTTAGCACAGGAGCTTTGGACTGCGATGAAGAGGAGGTTTTCAGGCAGGGAACGCTGGGGAGGAGCAGCACCTGAACGGACACTGGAGCCGAGCTCAGCAGCCTCTGTGAACATCGTGACGGAGGCCAAGAGAGCCAATAGGATGTTAACAGAGGAGGCCAAGAGGAAAAAAAGGAAGGATGACCAAGCAAGAGGCCGGACGAGTGTGAGTCTCAGACCGGATTTAAGTTGTCGGCGAGAGCTTTGTGAATAAAAGGCTGTAAGTCGGACAGCAGAGGTGGACTTCTGGCTGTTCGACTAGTAAGGCCTTGTAGCAGGCTTGCTACGTTATGTCTTGTGTGCTGCACTCGTTAGCAAAGATGTTGACTTAATGTTTTTGATCATAAGCAGAATCATCATTACAAATGCATGTGTACGACTGTCAATATTTACGACAGCGAATTACATGAAGAGACTGCGGGGGCGCTAATTTCCCCAAAACATACCCGCTCATGCATAACGTTGCTTTAATGTCATCATTGTTTGTTTCACGGCTGGATTAAGTTGCCGCTGATGCTAATCCAACATTTATAACTGCTGCTGCTTCACATTAAAAGCACTCAAGGTGGCTTTTATTGTGAAGCAGTCACAGGAAACACAATGTATCTGTAACAGAGGTTTGCATTGACCACAAACACTCATCAAAAAGAACATCTACAAACCAAGATGTGGACATTTTGAGCGTTCTGTCGGTGGATTAATTTAATTATTGCAGCCAATAACAGAACATCAAGCAGTCACAGATATTTAACTGTGTCCATCTGTGTATGCAGAGACTGATATTAAGCTTAAATACCACGTAAGCACAAATCAAACACTTGAAAATGTTCATGTTGTGCTGCTGTTCATCTTCGCAGAATAAAGAAAGACACACAAGGTGCTGTTGACGCTTCGGTGTAAACTTAAAGTAATCTTTATTTCAAGAAGAGAAATAAATGATCTGACTTAAACTCTGTCAGAATCAGTGTCGTTATAAACACAAACTCCTGTTTAAATAAAGTCCTTGATGGGTCTCATACACTCAGCTGTTCTAGGCTACTTCACGTCATGTCGTTGGCTTCTCTCCGTCTGCTCTTTCCTGCCTTTTCTGTTGTCTGTCTCGCCTCTCATGCCTTTTATATCTCGCCCCTTTCTCACTGTTTAAAGAGACACCAGTGAGATGCAGTCAGCACATAACAAGATAATGGGCCCTGTTTCAACACACACTGCGGTTTGTTTGTGTGTCTGCGCTTCAGTGATCACGGCTTATGTCTCACCTTCCTCCAGTCTTGAAAATGAGGTCAGCGTTGGGAGCGCCTTTCGGGTGCTGGTAGCGAGGCCGGCGCTCCCGGTTGGTGTTGGCTGGAGCCGGACGCTGAGCGAGGGACTGCATCATCTCTGTAACACACACACACACCCCCACACACACACACAAAAGAAAAAAAAGTGGTTTAATCACAACTGTGTTAATTTTGTTAATAAAAACTACTGAAAAATTGCCTTTAACAGCCTTTTTTAATAACAAAAACGAGACTAGAGATAAAGAAAAACGTAGACTTTAGACACAAGAACAACAGTGAATGAATTAGTTTCATCCACAAATGAACAAATGAACTAACGGCTGTTTTAATGTAAAGCCTTTTAAACGACCTGCAGAAACCTGTTGACTTACACACTGCAGCTCCTGATGACTAAAACTCTTTTCTCAGCCGCTAAAAATATCTCTTGTTTAGAAGATGATTTAGCTGCTTGACCTGCTGAACTACTTTTATTAAGAAGCATCTTGCATTCAGTCCTGTTATCTGTCAGCAGTGTTAGATAAAAAAACTAATCTTGGAAGGAAATAAGAAACAGATTAACAGCTTAACTTCGCCAAAAAAGCCAGAAGAAGCGGAAACAAAACAGTCTGAACCAACTTCAAAAACACGCAGTGTTTCATCACTGATGAAAAAGGTAAGCTAACTTTATCGAGCACTGCGGCTGAAGTATCGTTACTTTCAGTCGGCCATCTTTCCTGTTGCTATCAGAATATTAAAAAGGAATATTACTGTATTACTTAAAGTTTCAGACACAGAGTAGATCATCTGCTGGGAAACTGTTGATGTTAATGCTTCACATTAAGCCTCCTCAGTCAAAGTGAACAGAGGCAGGGTCACAGTCGGTCCTGGTGCCGTACCCTGGTAGTCCTCCTGCTCCTGCCGCTCGTTGATGTCCAGCGTGAGTTTCTTCATCCTCATGCGCTCCTCCTGTTCGGCCTGCTGCTGGTTGAAATGGTTCGCCGCCAGGTGTGACGACAGCGGCACGTTCAGGATCTTATACTGTTGACCAGAGACACACACTGGCATGACGTACACAGAATCTGAGACCAATAACAAACAAACAAGAAAGGTAACAGTTCGGTTTGATGGATTTGGGTCTCTGAAAGTCGACCTGGGCTCAGATACATCTGGAAGTAAAAGGTTTGTTCCAGTTGTTTTACTGTTGAAAATCCAGACGTCCTTCCAGCTGACTGACTGATGCAGGTCAGTGTTTTAACTAACAAGCTTTAGAGGTGCTGGTAGGTGTGTTTTGTATTCTATAACAAAAGAATAAGGCTATTAAAATTTTCTTAATAAATCCAATCAGGTACTGTAAGTAAGCAGTTAGCAATTTTCCAGGCTCTAACGAGACTATCAAAAAGTCTTGTTGTCCGACAGAAAATTAATCTCCAAATACTGTATGTAAATAAATAATTCATCGTGAGAGTCATTTTTCATAGTTTCAGGTTCTAAAGTGAGAGAATTTACCACTTTTCCTCTTTTGTACATTACAGCAAACTGCATCTCTTTGGATTTGGACTGTTCGGACAAAACAAAACATCTGCAGACAACATCTCACCTCCGGGACACTGTGATGGGCATTTTTCATTACATTCTGGTGTATTATACACCTAAAAAAATCAGTTAATTAGGGAAATAACTGTAAATTCATAGATTATAAAATTAATATTTTGAGTTCATACCCATCTCTCTCATGTTTCCTGACTCTCTCTACCGACTGTAAGACAAAATCAAACTGCCAGAAAATTAAATTAAATTAAATTTTTGGTAGATCAAAAAATTGAAAAGATAATTTTTTTCTTCCATCTCTCCAGGAATAGTTTGACATTTTGGTAAATATGCTAATTGGCTTTCTGGCAGAGAGCTATCTGTCTGTTAAATATGAAGCTACAGCCAGCAGCCAGATAGCTTAGCTTAGCATAAAGACTGGAAACGCAGGAAACATCTAGCCTGGTTTTGTTCAAAGGTAC
>JAQQZW010000015.1:18091787-18103872 GCA_029814745.1 Zanclus cornutus | reverse complement strand
CACTCTCTGACTGCTGTTACCCCGGAAGGTAGCGACAGGCGACTAAATGAAACGCACCGTTAGCTTGAATAAAATGATTTCTCTGAGTTTGAACATTGTTTGAAACATTTGGAATAATGGAAGAACACAACTCAACTAAATAAATAACAGAGTCATTTTTAGACATTTTAAGGTGGAAATGTTACATATTGTGCGTTTAACTGGTCTGACTTATTACAACACAAAAAACTCCTTTATGCACATCACATAGTAGTAAATAAATGGAATATTTTCTAGGAAGAAAAGGTCTTTGGATGGCTGTGGAAATAATTTTTCTCTCTGACAAGAGGAGGCAGGTCCAATACATTAAAATGAGCAGATGGAACAAGCTCGAGTATCGTCACTTGACTTGATCAAAGTGAATTGCCCTCTTGAAGTGCATTCTAATTAATTCATTTCTGAATCAATAACATCAATTTCACTTCAGTGTGGCGACAGAGAAAGATGGCGACTGAAAGATGAAAGGACAAAGGAGAGAAAGACAGATGAAGACAAAAGGCAGAGAGAAAAACAAAGACGGACGAAGAGAAGGAGAATGAGTGAATAAATCAATGGCTGACTGTGTGGTAATGCAGACGGATGTATTGGTGTAAGCCGAACGAATGAATAAATGATCAAATAAGACAGGCAGAATAAATGAAGGACTCATTAAGTCCCCGACCTGATGGATGACATGAAGGAGTCGAGGTAAACACATGACCGAGTCCCTGACCTTCTTTATGTGGTGACACAGAGGTGTTCGATGGATGGAGGGACAGAAAAACAGATTTGGCGAAGAGAATAATCAATCCGTCCGAGTCTGAGTGAGTCTGACCTTTTTCTCCGTGGTGATGTACAGGTGTTGGAGGCTGGAATCGAACAGGAGGTTCTTGTTGACCTTGTCTCCAGTGACTTCGCCCGGTGCACGCCCGTACACCTCAGGATGGGCTGACAGATGCACCTTCAGCACCTGCAGAAACATAAAAACGGCATTAGCACACATTTAAATTCCAGTGCAACCCTGCACCCTCCTTTGCACTCACAAAATGCTGCTTTTTCAGCATAAAAAATAAAAAATAAAGAGTGGCATTATAGCAAAGGACATAATGGAAAAGAAAGAAAGATGATCTGTTGTTGGCGAGCTTTTCTCAGGACAGAGAGCTCCTTCACAGCTGTTCTGGAGACAGTTTGTATGTTTTTTATTTTCTAAAATATGTGGAGGGAAGATTTTCCCCATCTGTGATAATGCTTCACTCTAGAATTGTAATTCAACAAAAATGCAAAATATTTGTTGTGTCAGTAGGTAATGAGATGCTCTTTTATGCTGCTGAGGGCTAAATGAGGACTGCAGCAATGATAATGCAGCTTTAAACAAAATACTTTATCAAAGAGCACAAATTTAAATTATTCACAAAACTAATTAGTTTCCTGGAAAACTGTGTTTTTTAGAGTTAACTAAAGTGTCGAGGGTGGTGGTTTTAAACATTTAGTTTATTAAATCTCCTTTAGAGAACAAAGAAAATCTATATAAATCTAATAATTGATTACAAGCAGACAAATTACATTTTTGTGCTGAATTGTTAAAACAATGTCCAAATACCAGAAGGTGACATAAAAATTAAAAAGTGCTTAAACTGCACACAGCTCCTTTCCATTAAACTAAGGCAATTAATTAAGGAGTAATAAACATTACCCAAAATTTCCATTAAAATTTGTTAGAGGTAAGAATAAAACCCCTTAATTTAGCCTTTATTTAACCTGAATTCTACAATAAAATAATGGTCATAGTTCATATTTGTCAATAAGACAAAATGGCAGCACATCTGCAAGTCTAAATCAACTGGTTAGCTAACTAGCTAGTAAGCTAGCTAGCTAGTCGGGCTTCCTGTTAGCCTAGCTGCTAGCTGTTAGCCTAGCTGCTAAGACTCCAACTCGCTAAATACTGTTTCTCCAGTTTGACTATATCCCAAAAAATACTATAAAAAAGCTCAGCCTACTTGCGAGCACTGTAGCGAGCTACTAAGCTAGCTAGCAAGATAACTAGCTAACAGGTTTTAGCTGCTCAGCACAGGACTCTTTCTTTTTCATCTGCTGCAGTCAGGGACAGTTTCAGAGCTCTGAGAGTAAACAAGATGTCATTCTGTCTTCATAAACTTGAAAATACAGACCAACAACAGTAAACAGAAACCTCCAACAGCACCATGAAACATTAAAAACTTTATTTTTGTTCATTTAGATTTCATTGTTTACACATGTGGTCTACAGACCTCATGGAGGGAAGAAAGGTGACCAACCAGAAGGAAGTAAATAAGACAGAGGAATATAAGAATGGCTGAATGGAGACAGAAAAGTCAGCCGGGGAGTCTTTACCTCTCCGGTGGCGGTGCCCAGGAATGCCACAGCGTGCCCCATTTCCACAGCCACAGCAACGGCGGTCATGTGACCCTTACGGACCAACGGGGGCTGAGCTGTTAAGGCGAACTCGGCCTTGCTCGCCAGTGGGGAGGGCAGGAACTCGGCTCCACACTTGTATCTGAGGGCCATGTTATTCTGACGGAGCAGAGGAGAAATTAAAATCACAAGTAAAACATTCATATTAATGTAGAATTATTGACTCATTGTCAGTATTCTCTCTGCCTCTCCTGTTTGAGTCTCTCTTTGTCTCCGACACAGATTTTCTCACCTGGTTATTGCTGCTGCACAGCTCTTCAGACTTGGAGGAGTAAGGCGAGTAGACAGCCGCCCTCTCGTTAATGATGCCGTTGTCGCTGTAACAGGCTCCTATTATCTCCACCAGCCTTTTATTAATAGAGCGTAGAGGGTACATACCTACAAACAGGAACAAAAACACTGTCTGTGCCTGTTTTCTACCATCTCCTCTGTTCTGTTTAACACACACACACTTGATAAATGATCTCCATGTTTTATGGCAAACAAAAATGTCAAATACCAAAAAGCATAGAGAAAAGTTTTTGAGCACGCATTAGTGTCACTCATTATTTACGGTATTATCTGATAAAAGAAAATCTGGTGACAGTTAAGCTGCGCTTGAGGTGAAACTTTATGCATAAATGCACGATGCAAAATGAAACTTTTCTGACAGAAAGCAGAAAAATGAGGATAATTATCATTAAGAAGTGACTCTGGGAAGTCAAACTGGCAGGGAAATCTGTTCAGAGCGCCTGCATCTTTAAAAAAACAAAAATATCAGCATCTGGCGCAACAGTATCAATAACATATCGCGAGCGAAACTAATTCGATATATATTCCATATTTATATTTTGTCCCACCCAAAATGTTCTGACGAGTTTTTAGACATCCTGCCAACTATCAGACAAAAGTCAGCCAGCATGAAACATCAGGCACATCTGTCAGCATTAAGACGACACTTACACATGGCGGAAGTAGATGGGTCTTCATCCGAAGTGAAGGTGACGAACAGCACTTTGTCTGAGGCTGAAACTGGTCCGTACTGGCCTGACTTGGTCATGCTCTAAGCCAAAACTACACCTGGCGTCGCTACATAGGCAGCCTGGGAGATGAGGAAGGGATAAAAAAATGCTGAATGTTGGATTTTCACACTAAAAATGTATATTTAGCTCCGATAACAGAGGCACAGTGAGAGTGGAGACCCCATGAATTGAAGCTATTTCAAGTTCAAGAGCATGTTAAATCCAATTTATGCTGAGTTTTTCAGGGGTCAGGACGGAGGCATTCTCAAAAAGGTTCCAATTTAACACAAACTCATCCAAATGTAAAATATCCAAATGTGTTTTTCCGAGTCACCGCTGCCCTTTTAATAAAAATGCTGACGGTCTATCCAGTGGCTGACGAGCGTATTATCATTACCTGAGCTTTGTTGTACTTGTTTGTAGCGCTACAGTTGAGCTGCAGCTCGGTGTAGGAGTAATAACCCTGATCGTCCTCGCACATCCTGGAGATGAAGGTGAAGTTCTTGGTGTCCTGAACCCCCAGCGTCCGCGAGAACAGGAAGTACACGAAGCCGCCGTCTTTGAAGGCGAAGCGGAAGTCGTGGAGGTACCGCAGGACGAAGGGGTTGGCTTGAACCGCTGAGGCCTCGATGATGCTGTCGAAAAACACCCAATCACCGTAGTCCTGGAGGATGCGGGTGGAGATCAGCTTGGTGCTGTCGTGGCTGCCGTAGCCCTTACCAACCTGAGACGGAAGAGACGACAAACTCATGTGAAGAAGAAGTGAAGAAGGTTTGGACTCATACAGAAGGTCCAATACTGTAAACTACAGTTTGAACATTGTTGGAAACATTCGGGATAATGAAAGAACGCAACTCAGCTAAATACAGAACTAAGTGCCGACATTTATAATGTGGAGATGTTACATATTGTGCATTCAACTACTTTGTCGAGCGAAGTAAATTTCTAGTTCTGCTTTTTTAATGCGAAGCATCCAAAGGCTCCTCAGACCGCAAACCTTTGTTTTTACATCTGTTCTTCTTCACCTGTTAAATCTCAGAAACGTGCTGGAGTGAGATTTAAACTGGAAACTTGACTGGAAACTTCAGCCCCTGAAGACTTGAATGACTTTTGCTCATCACAGCTTGTGACTTAGACGGAGAGCTGCACTCATCATCTTTAGGTTAACAGTGAATCAAGCCACTAGATTGTGAATAAAGTGGAGCAGTGAGCATTTAAAGTGCCTGATATTTTTTAAGGAGTTTGCAGCGACCAAAACAGCTACAAGGAGAGTGATTATTGGACTCGTTGCCACATCTGCTCCCTTAAAGTTCAGGTTCTTTTGCTTAAAAACCTCCTAAAGGTCCCTCAAGGCTGGTTGCTGGTTCTCTGGCCCCACTTAGAGAAGCCCGGCGCTCTCTTCTACCTCTGCCTCCGACAAACACAGGGCTGTAGGAACATGTAATGGTAAGAGGAATCCACACTCCGGCTATCGCTCTGATTTGATAAGAAGCACCATAAAAAAGCTTTGAAGAAAAGGGAGAAATCATTGTTGTGGAAGGCAGAACATCATAAAACATCTTGTAATGATCCATTCACTGATACTGCGTGAAGAAATGTGGCTGCCGATTTGATTTCTCCAGTCTCTACAAATTGCAAAGTTATTGCATTTGTTCTCCCAATATCACAGATGGAGGTTATCATTTATATTCATTTTCTCATTTACCTCAGTGCTGCTGGAAATAATATAGAAATATGTACGTCTGAGTGTGTGTTTTTTCCTCCTCACCAGGAACACGGTGAAGTTGTCTCTATCTTTGGTGAAGTACGACATCACGCCCACCACAGAGACGCTCTCCTCGGCGCTCGCCACGTACGACTTCTCTCCTTTGGTGTCGCTGAAGTACAGCAGCTGCTCCACGTTGCTCAGGTTCCTCAGAGAGCAGATGCCTCTGAAGACGCTGCCGCAGACCACCAGGACGTCCTTGGCCCCCTGCACCAGCAGCAGCTTGTTGTGGTTGTCTGTGTCCACGGCCTCCTCGCAGGCGTCGGTGACGGGCGGCGTGCACTGTCGGTTGTCCCGTTTGGGGCCCGTCTCGGTGCGGGACTCGACCTCGAGGTCGGGGTTCAGCTGGTGGAGGGAGTTGACGGCGCCGACGTACAGCCGGCCCGTTCGAGGGTCGGTCACCACGTTGTTGATCAGGGTGTCGGAGAGGAACTCTGGGTTTTTGCCCTTGGCAGAGCTGAGGTAAATGGTTGCCAAGGTAACTAGGGCAAACTGCCACGCCCACCACCGCTCCATCATGTCTGGTGGAAAACAGGGACAGAAAAAAGAGGTAGAAACTTCTTTACTTGAACATTTAAATTAGTTAAGAACATAAGCAGGGCTGCAAACCAACCTTTATATTTTGAATGAATCTTGATTATTTCTTCGGTCAATTAAATGCATGTCAATGCATTTACAGTTTCCCAGAGCCGAACAGAGTGAACTCCAGAACTCTTTATCCAAAACCAGACTTGCCATCTTGCTCTAATCTGCAGAACGCATGCATGACTGGCAACACTGGTGGGCAGATGCTCACATAAACTTTTGTCAACTTTAGTTTTGCACCTCACAGCACTCTCAGCAGCGTCTGGCTGGTGCTGCACAGTGGAACATTTTGTGTATTGTTCTTTGCTACATTGTTAGTAGTGCTTGCTAACATTAATTTCTTATATCTAGTCCTCATTCACTGGTGCCAGGTGCTGTTTATCCCTTCAAACACCACAAAGACGTGAGACAAAAAATGACCTGGTCCCACCGCTGGAACCAGCAACTATCTTGTTTGTCTGCTTGATAAATGACTTCACAGATCAATCGATCAAAACTGTCAATTAATTTTCTTTTCATCCACCAAATGATGAACTGACTAATTGTTTTAAGTTCTGAAACTGTTACCACTTTGTAGCTGTGCAAAAAACGATAAGTCAGACTGATCGATTAGTCCATCAGTAGAAAATTTATCGGAAACTATTTTGATAATTACTTAATCACTTAAGTCATTATTCAAACAGAGCGGCTGAGCATTGTTGCTTTATTCTGTTAAACATGAGTGTAAATTGAATATCTTTGGGTTTTGGGCTGTTGGTCTGACAAAAAAAGGTCTTTAGAGGACATGAAATCTGGCTCTGGGACATTATGATGGTATAAATAATTTAAATATTAATCTGCAATGAAAATAAGTTACAGCCATTAACTGCTTTATGAACACAGTTTCTGACAAACATCCTGACTATAAACCCACTGAACCTGACTTCAGAGGCTGCACTCGTCCTCTAAACAAAGCAGGATTTCAGCGACACTCTGACATTGTACTGTGGGGCTCAGCACCAGCAGCAGCAGAAACTCGAGGAGAGAAGAATGAACGCTGAGAGCAAAGAGAGACGAGAGGCAATAATGAGGAGCTTCTCATTAAACCCAGAACATCCTTTACTGGAGGAAAACGAGAGAGGAGGAGGAGGAGGAGTTGGAGGTAACGACCTAAAAAGTGAGAGTTGCTGAGCCAGATTAGATTAGCAAAGACAAAAGAAAAAAAGTGTGTGTATGTGTGTGAAAAGAGAGCGACTGAGTGTTGCAATTAGTTGTCTGACATACTGAGTTTATCCTTCCATTAGTCTGGATGGGTGTGTTTAATTATAGCTGCGGCCTGTGGCTGTAAAACAAGGCTCCAGTGTGCAGTAACATCACGCTCACTGTATTAACGCCTCTCTGCACAAACATCGCTCTGCTGCTGTAATCTCACTACTGATGCAACTATCAGGTTATCCTTGGGAGATTCAGCTAAACTCAATGTGAAGTTCAGCTGATCATTTCCCCCCTAAACTTTTTAACATTCATCATAAAAATGTTTCTCGTTGCAGCGGCATCGTTTCTGCCTTCTGTTCAACAAATCAACTGCGTACAGTCATATCATGTTCATTTATACGCGCCCCCGTGATCAGGCCTTTTACTGGCCAGTCACTGGTTTTACAGCACTGATCGGATAGTTCTGATTGGTGGTCAATTGACTGGGGCTTCCGCTGTGCTTTTATTCTCTGCAAATTCAATTCACTTCAGTTCGCTTCATTACAAACGGTTTTATTAGTGTGAAAAGACTTATCTCTCTAACCACCTGCTGGCCTAAATTACCAATCCACTCTTATCAAGAGTCAGGTGGTTTTAATGGCTGCAATGCAGAGTTTTAGTGAGTGTTATGGTGGAGAAATATATACAAACTTTTGAATGCACAGTAGACAGGAACAATGTTTCCCAAAGGAAAAGAATATCTTCTGAATCTGAATGTTTTTTGAATTTAAACTTTCAATTGTGTTTTTATGCAGACTTCTGTAAGACGGATAAAAAACATGCAAACACGAGGAAGTCTTTGCAGCTTAGGCTTAACGGCCAATCATGACGTCACACCCCCATTTTTAGCATCAAATAACTGATTAAAACCAAACTCATCAAAAAAATGAACAATGAAACACACCACAAGCAGCTAACGTGGAGGGGGCAGGGTCTATGACCCTTTACTGCAGCCAGACACCAGGGGGCGATCAAGATGTTTTCGCTTCACTTTTGAGGAGCGTTCATGTCGTCCATCTTTTTACAGTCAATTGAGAAATGAGCCAGTTTAGATCAATAATGTCGGCAGTTTGACACATTTACTCTCTGGTACTTCCACAACGTTGTGCAGAAGCTCTACAACAAGCAAAGAGTTAAATGATTTGGTGAACTACACACCAGCTTCTTGCCTAATCCTGCAATAAGCGTTTAAAAATGTGCTTGTTGATAAATGTGTCTGCACTGCTGGATGATGCAGGTCAGCGCTCAGCTGGAACACGGCTGAGCTTCATTCTCCACTAAACTGATCCACACACACAAAACAACACAAAGCAAAACCTTCTCTTGCTTTGAGCTCCGTGTTGACTCAGTGTCTTTGTCCCTGTGATGTGGCCTCCTCTCATTTAATGTTATCTCTCTCTCTTCCTCCTACACCACAGTGAAAAAGGCATAAAGATGGCAGGTATATTCACCTCCTCCATCTTTTTGTCTCTCAGAGGGCCTGTTATGGTTGTGTGCATCTGCCACATCAAAGGAAAATCATCTTTGGTTTCCACACGGGATCCATCTCGGCGCTCTGTCAGCATCTTGCCCCTTTCTCTTCTCTCAGACTCATTTTCTTTCTTTCATCCTCCCGCTTTAGTTCCTGAAGCCTGACTGGTGTCAGCCCAGGAATAAACAGTGTGTCAGAGGTGTAAAAGGTGTGTGTGTGTTTCTGTTCTGGCTCTTCTATCCTGGTGAGCAACAGCTTGACTTTTAGTAAGGTGAGGATATTTTGGCAGATCCCTCTTTAAGGATAATTTAGGAATCAGAGAATCTTTTCAGGAGTTATTAGAAAATAGAATCATTACAGTTAAGGGTACTGATATTTTTCTTAGCCCTAACTGTTCATTTTAAAGATATGATTTTTGCAGTGCACCTGTATGGCATCAGCATCAGCATCCATTTATGCAGGTTTTTCCATCTGTAACCTGTCTGTGCATGGATTTAAGGTTTGGCATGTCTTGGTTTGGGTTCGCAGAAGTTTGGCATGAATGCTTTCACTAGAAAGTCGGCTGTCTCTGAGTCTGTGTGTGTGAGATTACACTGGAACCCACCAGCGAGACATATTTGGTGGAAGTCTTAACCAGCAAAGGGGATAAAATGCAAATGTTGTGACGGAAAAATGAGACCAGCCTAAACACACACAGACACACAGACACACACACACACACACACACACACACACATATATACAGGAGGGAGCACAGCAATCTGTGTCTCATTAAAATCCTGAGTGCATACTTTGTAGAAGTCTTGGGCACTGACCCCTCTGCTAAAAAGTTTGGAGTGAAACTAAATCCAGGAATGTCTGCTGAAGCTGCAGCCAGGGGAATAAAGCCCGACTGATTTTCTTTCTCTCTCTAACCTCTCTAAGCTTTTCTCTTTCTAACTTCTCTTTGTAATTCACATTGTTTCGGCCTCTCTCTCTGCCTCAGTGTCTCTCACCCTTTTCTCTCCCTTTCTCTGTCTGTCTTTACATCCTCACCCGCGGGAGCGAGTTCAAACAAAACTGGTTTTCTGACACGCGAGATCCCCGGGGACGAACCAGATCTGAATCTCCATCTATGGTTCTGTGTGCCTGCTAGTCTCTCTGTCTGTTTGTTCACCTGTCTGTCTGTCTGTCTGTCTGTCTGTCTAGATGTGGGTGTGGGTCTGACACATATATTTTACCCAAGCAGCAGCCTCTAGGGAGGAGAAATGAAGCCAAAGCAGAAGCGCCGAAAACTGCAGTTCCTCAAATGGACAGTTGAGGCCGACTCCAGAGCCCCATTTTAAAATGCACAACTTTACAGCAGAAATAAACATTTTTACAGCCTGGTGCTAAAAACAGTTTTTGTCTCTTTAGCTAATTTCCTCGTTCAGGATAACTGTACAGGAGTTGACTTTTTATAAAACCCAGTCATTTAAATTATATGAAGGCTTAAAGTTATGCATAATTAAGGGGACACCGGCTCTGAGACTGGTAGTGCTCCCCAGCTCCACCCTACAATCACGGCTCATTGTGTCCCTTCACACTTTTATTAGAATATTTGAGTGTGAAATTCCATCCTAAACCTTGGAAAAAGTAATTTAGACAAATTAATCTCTACTCAAGGTTCCTTTATAGATGTTTTAATCTCCTTTGTGTCATGTTGACATGAAAAGTCTGTGACCGTCCTTCAAAAACGCCCACAATGAAAAGTCAAAGGCAACCTCAGGCTTGAAAATGTTCCCCTGGCTTCCTGAATTTGGAGGGAAAGGGCAGCGCGTCTGTCGCGAGCTAGCTTAGAGCTACAGTGTGTCAAGTCAGCACATTGGCCGTCTGTAGCGAATGAAAACGGACGACAGACGATCCAGCAGTCAGATTCACACAACTGATCCTCCGCGTCTGATTTTCCTTCAGATGCCACAAAGTTCCTCCAGAGTCACAGAAGACATTTATCCAACTGTTTCCACAGGCTGAGTCACAGTCTGCACGACTACAAACGGATCTTTAGGTGTTGAACCCGTTTAATATCCCTGAACCGAGTGAATATGTGACCACCATGACACCCGTCGTCCGTTCGATCACACTCGTTCTCTACCTCACTTCAGTCTGTGTGGTGAATCCAGTGTGAGCCCAACAGTTTGACATTGCATTGCATGTGGTCTCATTTGCATTCAAGCCCACCACCAGGTGTCATTAGCCATTCATGACACCGGGCCGGAGGAACATTGAAGCTGATTGGCCGGGCCTGGAGGGGATATGAGTGCTATGATTGGCGGAGCCCAGGGGAAATTGACTTCTTACTGGTGGTAATGAAGAGGCCTGAAGGAGAGCATGGCTGAGACAACGGAGGCGTAAAGCTAAAAGACCGAAGAGGACAGAACACACACACACACACACACACACACACACACACACACACACACACACACACACACACACACACACCTGCGATACCTCATCTATCACCAACACACAAATCTCTTCTAACAGTCCCAGAGTCCTCAAAGGCATTATACGCTCTGTAATGTTGAGACTAACAAAAAGGGGCCAGACTTTAAGATGTTTTCAGGTCCAGGAGACTCCAGGTGTGCCACAGTAAGTGGCCAGACAATAACATTTCTAGAAAAGATCCTTTGATTCAGTTCAGTTCTTTCTCCTTCAATCCGTCAATCAGTCGTCTAGTCTATAAAATAACAAAAAAAAAAGTAGAAATGTTCATTAAATATCGTTAACCTGTCTGTAAACCACACTGACCTTCAGTGACATTGTAGCTTTATCATTTGACTCTAACAAAAGTCCGACTTGTCCTACGAGTCCACCAACAGCACATAAGAAAAGACATTCAATTCAATAGCTGAAACTAATAATTACTTTCGTTATCTATTAACTAGATGAGTATTTCCTTGAATAATCAATTGTTTTGTTTTTGTTGTTTTGGCAGTTACACTGACCTGAAACCCAAGTGAACATATAATAATATATTGCTTTATTTATATTTATTGGTAGAGGAGTGATTGATACGTTTGCAGTCACAGGCAGAAGGAGCTGAGTTACAGTTCCTGTTACATACACGTACAGTTCAACTCTGCAAACTTCCTGCATAACCACTAAAAAGAGTTGAACTGCATGTGCATGTAAAGCTGAACAACTCATCTCCCTCGACCTTTGGACACAAACTTATCAATCACCGCTCGTGTTTTTACCGTCCAAACCCCCAAATATTTCACTTTTTATCACATCTGAGAGAAAAAAGCTTAAAATAATCACTTTTTACAAGATGGTACAAGTCAAATTTTGACATTCTTACATGAAAAACCATTGAACTGATTAATCGATTCTTCTGCTATTCAATGATCAATGATATCAAACAGTGAAAAAGCAGCATTTCTTCACATTTGAGGAGCTGGAACCTGCAAATGTTGCTAGGAATATATCAATACTAATTTAATTTATTACTAAACCAATAACATCATTTGGTTTCTATCATAAATGTTTTAGACCTTTAAAAGCTGCTTGGAAATGAATCAAACAAATTAGGAATCT
>JAQQZW010000015.1:17896729-17912742 GCA_029814745.1 Zanclus cornutus | reverse complement strand
CACACTATCCACCACATACACATGAGAACTTGTACCTTTGGCACTTAACTGATGAACAACAAACTGCTTGCAATATAATTTAGCCACGAACAGAGAACGCGCCACTCTGAAACTAAACTGAAACACGCGAGGCTGCGCGAGCCAGGGTTGCTAGGCAACGTCAGATAAACAAACTAAGAGTCTTTCCTACATTAATGGATTATGATTACTGATGCATTTATGTGCTCATCGCTTTAATGTTGCAGCTGGTGAAGATGGAACTCATTTTCAACACTTTAATCAGCAAAGTCTTATCTTCATCCATAATAATACACCACTATTGATTTATTTGTTATATTTTTATTATTAATTTGAATCTGCAGAGTCACTGGTAACTAAAATAAATGTCCTGGAGAAAAAGTACAACATTTCCCTCTGAATTGTTGCAGAGTTAAAGTGTAAAGTAACAGAAAAATGGAAATTCTAAAGTATAGTACGAGTACCTTAAATGCATCCTTAAGTATAAAACTAAAAGTACAAAACAAACATGGATCCACGTGGGTTCAACTCTAACTGCTGCTGTTTTGTCTCCTCCCTCCTCAGGTTGTATCTTCATGAAGACGGCTCAGTCGAACCGTCGAGCAGAGACGCTGATCTTCAGCCGTCACGCTGTGATCGCGGTCAGGAACAACCGCCTGTGTTTCATGATTCGAATCGGGGATCTGAGGAAGAGCATGATCATAGGAGCGACCGTCAGGTTGCAGGTGTGTGTCTGGTCCACTCTCTCTGTTTAACCTCCGAGCTGTGGTTCCACGAATCAAATCTGTTGTTTTACTGAGCAGCAGATTATTTTTGTTGCTGGATATTTTGATTTTTCTTCTTGATGAGAAAATATTTCATTTTTTGTAGAATAGTTTTAGTCAGTGGTGGATTGTATTTTACTTACAGGTCCAGTCTGTGTGTTTCTATAGAAGCCCAGAAGGGACAAACCAAACACTGCCTCTAGAGGGAGCCTTTCATGCTTTTCATGTTTTTATGTTTTTGTTGGCATCTGTAGATTTTCCTACACAAGACGGGCGAGATGAGGGATATTCAGTTGGTTGCAATCTGCAACTTCACCACTAGATGCCGCCAAATCCTTCACACTTGACATTTAAGGCATTTTGCTGATAATAGTTACATACTTTTACTTAAGTAAGATTCTGTTTGCAGTAGTAGAGTATTTCCACAGTGTGGTACGAGTACTTCTACTTCAGGATGGATTTTAATAATTTTTCCTCCACTGGAGATTTTAGTTTTTTTCTTTGTTTTGAAGCTCAGATGTATTTTGTAGGTGATTCCTACTATATAACCTTTTGAAGTGCAAACCATATATCCCGAAATCATTATCTTTAATTAAAAAAGGTGCACAAATAAGATTTCAAATGACCTGATTATTAACTGGGACTCTATATGAGCTGCAGGTGGTGAGGAAGACGACCACACCTGATGGGGAGGTGATCCCCATCCATCAGATCGACGTGCAGACGGAGAGCGCTGTGGCCAGCAACAGCCTGTTCCTCCTCGCCCCGCTCATCATCTGCCACGTCATCGACAAGAACAGGTACGGAGACGCAGGACCGCTGTGACGCGGAGGAACTGAATCCAGATTAAACACAGTGAGGAGTTCACATGTGCTTCTCACCCCATGAATGCCAACACGAGTCCTCCAGCACACCTGTGAACCCTTGAAAATAAGATACGTTTATACCATACAGATTTTTCCCTGCATTGTTCTTTTAAAACACTGCAGCTCTTTGGGCCTCTGAAAAGCATTCAAGGGAAACAAAACGAGAAAGGAAAATTTCTCTCTCAAGGATACCACAGTGAGATAACATGAGGCTGCAGATGTGTGTAACTCACTGCCTCCCTCTGCTGGACAAACACAAACTTACAGGACTAAAGAGAAATGTGTAAAATCTGCATCACATACTCATTCTAGGTTAGTTTTGTGTGTATTCTGTCAAATAAACCCATGCAGCTATAATGCATGCAAAAAAAAAGTTGATATTTGAGTCGGCTGTTGAATATTTTCCCAGAATGCATTGCATTACTTAAGAGAGGCCATCGCTGGAAAACAAACCGTAAAACCTTTAGAGTATTTATGTACAGTTATGATGTAGTAACACAACAGTGGGGGGTACAGAAAGGAAACAGTTTGTTTTTTAGTACTATACATCAAAGGCATCCAGTATTTACAACAATAAATTATAAATATTCTGTATATTAATTAATTAATTTTTTTCTTTCCTCTAAAATGCAAATTTACTTCCCTGTTCCCAGTGTTGTTTTTAAGCAGGTGCTTAATTGGTACCTTCTTTTACAGAATTACACTGTAAATCGCAGGCTGTATAATAAAGTTTTACAGATTTTGATTCCAGGCAAACACAGTAACATACACACCAAGTTGCCCCCTCAGAACAGTATAAAGATGCAGTTGTGTATTTGTGTCTGTGCTGTTTGCGCTCTCAGCCCGCTGTACGACCTGTCGGCCATGGAGCTGCAGTGCAGCGACCTGGAGGTGATCGTCATCTTGGAGGGAGTCGTGGAGACGACGGGGATCACCACGCAGGCCCGGACCTCCTACGTCTCCGAGGAGATCCAGTGGGGTCACCGCTTCGTCCCCATAGTGACGGAGGAGGAGGGCGTGTACTCTGTGGACTACTCCAAGTTTGGTAACACAGTCAAGGTCAGAGTTAACCTGTGTCCGTATAAAAATCACTCCCATATTTACTGTTACAATACCTGCTGTTAAAAGAGAAGCAATGGGAGGAACTAAAATTCTGTTATTGAAAAAAATTAACAGTAGAATCTAATTTTTATGTCAGACTTCCTTCTTGAGATTCATCAGCATTTTAAATCTTTTAACTGTAAACATCAATTTTATATTTCCCATCTTCAGTTCCAAATTTCCCCATTTAAGCTTCGGTTTTAATGTTCTAAATCTTTAGACCCCTTTATGTTTTACATTTTGTTCTTTAAATTCTTGATTTTATTCTGTGTGTCCCTTGCTTGAATTTTTAGCCATGTTAGTGGCTCTAGGATTAGCCGGTCAATTCAGCAACCTCCCAGTATGGAAGTGCAAAAACCTGCAGTTCCTCAAATGACCACTTGAGGCTGGCTCTGAAAGCGAGTCAATTCCCGCAGAGCTCCATATTAAAATGCCCAACTTCACGACCGAAATAAACATGTTTACAGCCTGGTACAAAACACGGTCGTGGTAATTAAAGCTAATTTTAATAGATGAAATTTCATATAACTCACTCATTCAAATCAAATTAAGGCTTAAAGTTCGGCATAATCAAGGGTGTTGCCTTTTTGGGTAACAGCTAGCTGCTAGCTGTCAGCTAGGCGTTAGCTTTAGCTAGTTCGAGTCCTGAACTTGATCTCTTATGTAAACCACACGGAGCTTCACAACAGCTCTACGGAAACCTTCGAGAGGTCACGTAGACTACGTCCATATTTCATCTGACAACTGTTTTAATTAGCAAGTGTTAGCTAGATGCTAGATCTTGAACATTAGGATGAACGACTTAAAACATAACACCTCCTACAGGTATTAAACTTGCTTAACATCAGCATGTTAGCATTGTTATATCAGCATGTTGGTATGCTGATGTTAGCATTTAGCTCAGGGCACAGCTGAACAGCCTCACAGCTGCTAGCATCAGGCTGCGGTAGTCTTGATTTGTGGTCTTGTGATCAGCTGTGTATTTGTCTGAATTTAGTGTCATGTGTTTGGACTCTTAATGACTAGAAGGGATCTTGTCACTTTTTTGCAAGTGTAGTTTTCGGTAGCGTTAAAGGTGATGGATAATTCTGAATTACAACGCATTTGCTACAAAGCAGAAAAAGAAAAAGATGGAAAGTGATTTTTAAAGACCAAAGTCACGTGGTTTGTTGCTCACAACTAGAGCCCGACCAATTTATCCGCCGGCCGATTTTATCAGCCGGTATGAGCCTTTCGCAGATGTTTCCGTATCGGCGTATGTCGGCCGATATCAATACTTTTATTTTCACAGAACATAATGCAGAAAAAGATGCCAGACTGTGATTTAGAAATGGTGTCATTGCATAGTTTGTCCAGCAGAGCGCAATTTCCTTGTCAAGTTTACTGTTATTTTAGACAATAAAGTTTATCGTTAATCTGTAAAAAATTGCAGATCTTTGTCACAAGTGTTTGATAAGCACATTTGAGGTGTCATTCCCAAAAATATGCATCAGGGACCATGTAGATATGTGCTTATTTATATCGGCCGATATGTCGTTTTCACGAATTTTTTAACATCAAAAAACTGGTATCGGCTCCAAAAGTCCCATTATCGGTCGGGATTCAAAAACATTTATTGCTTGTGTGTAAATGTTCCTTTGGGTTCTCTTGAAGGTAGCGACGCCGCGCTGCAGCGCCAGAGAACTGGACGAGAAGCCGTCCATCTTGATCCAGACCCTGCAGAAGAGCGAGCTGTCGCACCAGAACTCGCTGAGGAAGCGGAACTCCATGCGACGCAACAACTCCATGCGTAAAGGCGCAGGAAGCACCGGAAACCTGCGCAGGAACAACTCGGGCATCGCCGTGCCCAAAGTCCAGTTCTTCACCCCGAGCGATGGCGGCCAGACCCTGAACGCCGTCACCTGACATCAGGCCTGCCTGCTGCTTGCTGCCCTGCTCCTCCTGGTGGGACGGAGGAGTGTGGGTGTTTGTGGAGCTCCTGCTCCGATGGGACTCCTTCTTCTTCTGTTTCCAGCCTTGTCTAGACTCGTCTCCCAACACTTGTAGTGTTAATGACACCCCATGTTTACGTGCATGGAGTAAAGTGGCTCTTATTTTAGAATTAATTGTTAAACATGACAGATTTAACAGTTCAGCCTCACTGTTCAACCTGTTATGACGGAGCCACCGCAAACCAAAAGCTAAACATCTTAGAAGTGTTTTTAAATATTTCAATAGGAAATTTT
This sequence comes from Zanclus cornutus, assembly GCA_029814745.1. Taxonomy (NCBI): domain Eukaryota; kingdom Metazoa; phylum Chordata; class Actinopteri; order Acanthuriformes; family Zanclidae; genus Zanclus; species Zanclus cornutus. The sequence goes on along the minus strand of JAQQZW010000015.1, from coordinate 17,907,768 downwards.
TTCAATTGATTCTCATTATAAAATAATTACATACATTGGGCCTTTATGTCCATTTCACCGTTTTGGAGTAGATGTATTTTCTTATTGGTCAAAGTCACAGTTTAGCTTCTAGTATTGGTTGGAAATCAGCCACTGCAATGTCCATGTGTGTGTTTCACTTTATTTTGTCATTTGTGTTGTTTGAGAATAAATGCACTCAACATACCTCCATGTGGGTTATTGGTTAGTTGCTTCACTGACATGTCTTCAGTTGAGCAGCGTGTAGTTTGACATTTTCATCTACATTATGATCAAATATCTACATTTTGGTAGCTGCCAATACCAAAACAATACTCTTGATTTATTTAGGAAAGAATACTTTTTCTACAAAAAAATGATTCATGTAATAAAACAAAGAAACAAACTTCTGAATGTCTGAACACAAGCAATCATACCAGACTTTGCCTAAATATAATTCAGACAAAAAATAGGCCAAATCACAAATCACAAACTATCAAATGAAAGAATATGAAAAGAAAACAAGATGGAAGAGACCAGATTACAAATATCACCAGAGAGTCAATGCCAGCTTTTGTTACATTACTGGTTTTAGGCTTTGATCTTATTTAAATAATTAACAATCTTTCATTTGATTCTTCAGCAGTTTTCTGTACTGTCCATGCAAATTTAAACAGTCAGTCTTTAGTGACGTCTCCAGACATCCACAGCTTGCATTAATGTTACATTCAGCCGTCGCTCCGGCTCAAACGTCGGAGCTCACAGCTCGTTCTAAGCAAAGAATTAGATGAGTCTGAAAAAAATAATGGATTTGACAGAAAATAATGAAACTAGAGGCACAATTTAACCAAAACAAACAAGCTGAGCTGATCATTCTCATAGTGCACTACAGTTCATCACAATAAAAAGGCATAACGGCATCACAGCGGGGACCCCAAACCCTGAGGTAGTTCACACGACATGGTCTCACATCACGACGTTCAGCTGCGGGACTCTGGTAATCATTCACATCCTCTCCTTGGGAGTCGGGCTGGAGTACAGATTATGCTGCAGGAAAGCTAAGATCTTCTTCCAGGAGTCTTCCTGAGCGTCTGAGTGGGGTTTGGTCTGCCCCCCCCACAGCAATGTCACTGAAACACACAGTGATGCGTCAGAAGAGTCTGTAACCGCCGAGGACTGACACTGACACAGCTGGAGGATTTCAATGGATAAATGAACATCAGATGATGGACTGTAACCTGCTTTTTACTCTCAACTTCTAATATTAGTGAGGATATGTAAGTTTTCTTAACAAATAGTCACCTGGCGTCAGTTAACTGTTTTTCCAAAAAACAATAACAGGCATTTTTCAATGCATCCAACAGTCAAATCGATCAAGAAAAGGATCGAGTGCAGTTCTTAGACACAAAACTTCTCTTAAGCGGCAGCGACGACATTGTAAAAACTGTACTTCTTTGTTAGCGTGAAAGTTTTTGAAGCTGTTACTTTTCTTGCCGACAATTCACTTCAATTTTTCATAAACCACTTTTATGTTGAAAAGACAGGAACAAAATTCCATTAAAGTGAAGGTGATGATCTACATTTGGACTTAAACTTCTACACTTCAACACGTTGTCTATGTTTCCAGGTTAAACAGACGGCTGTGCGTCTCTTCTGAGCTGTGCTGGTACACCAGCAGTAAAAGCCACAAGACTTTGTTCCATGATGCCAATTTTACTCCAGCACATCTTCATTAAATCCTCATGTTTCGACCGCACTCTGAACCAAATTCGGACAAAAGGACCGGACAGATCTGCCTCTGCAGGACTGACAGAGAGCCTCCTTTCCACTGATCTCCAGCTAGTTTGGTATCAGCTTTACGTTTTTATAACATTATGTGTTTTCGATTTTTACCAAACGGTGCATTTCTTCTGATTACAGCACCAGAAGTTATAGAGTTTTGATAAGAAAGCAAGTAACTCCCGATGGGTTTTGCTCGCTGATGTTACTCCACACAGCTCTTTCACACTGGCGGTCAGACAGAAGTGGCACATTCATGTTATATTTTAACAAATCCCGAGTCATAGCCAAGAGCTTTGAGACTGAACGACTTCTCTACATTTACACAGATACCTTCATCTGTGATTTACACAAACGTCTCTGTTTTCAGTTCAGCTCTGCCACTGAAGAGTTTTCTGAAAACTGAGCAAAAGGTTTGGTTTTGTCCTTCATAATCTGATCTCCCCTGTTTGAGCACAGCTCACCTTTCTCTTTGGTGGCGGCCATCACAAAGTTGGTGGCCCTGAAGTGAGGTGAGAAAGGCGGCTCGATCAGATGTCCAGTGTCGGGGTAGTGCAGTCTGCTCAGCAGGTGCCCATTCCCTGCCTCGTTCATCTTCTGAGCGATCTGAGGGTCAAAGGTCACATCAAAACAGCACAATGTGAATTCACTTCTTCTGCGAAGGTGACTGAGTCACTAGATCTGACACTCGCCTTCATCTTCACTCCTCTGAAGACGGCTTTAAAGTATTTGGACCTGTCGTCACGGCAACAGTTCCACAACTTTTAGTGGCGTCTATTTGATAATATGTGAACTGTTTCAGTCACTTTTGATTGAGTATTTGCTCCTTTTCTTTGTCGTACTGTGTGCGACTGTAAACTGGATGTTTGGGTTCTGGACAAAACAAAATATGTGAATACGTCAGTTGAGTTCAAGGCGTTTATCACTGTTTCCAATATCCTATAAACAAAACGATTAATCGATTATTAACGACAATCTGTAGATTAATAGATAACCAGCCCTTCACTGTAGGGTTTGTGTGTGTGTGTGTGTGTGTGTGTGTGTGTGTGTGTGTGTGCGCGCGCTCACCTGTTCAGCACACTGCGCCGAGGGCAAGTTCTGATCATCAAGGCCGTTGACCAACAACATCGGACACTTTATCTTCCCCGCCTGGCAGAGAATGAACCGTGAGGAACAACTTTAGCATGTGTTGGTTTGAATAAGTCAGTGAACTGTGCAGTTACTTCTAATATAAGTTACTTCAATTTAAAATCTTTATCTTCCAAAGGTGGTTTGGCCAGTTTCACTGCACTGCAGCCCTTTGTCGTTACGAACTCCCTCTGTTGGACAGCAGAGTCTCCTCAAGTGTTTTCCTCTTGCCAGACATGGTTAGTAATCACAACATCTCCAGTTGTTTGTTGCTCAACGTGCTCGTTTGTTATAAGTAGAGCCTGATATTTTTAACTTGGGACATTTAGGGGTTTCCCAAAAAACGCTTTTCTCTTCATCCTCCACTTTGTTTCAGAGTGAAATATCTCAACAACTGCTGGACGCGTTGTCATGAAATTTAGTGGCGACACTCACGGCTCCAAAAGGATTTGAAGTCACTAAATTAAAAACTGGCAGACTTCCTCTCGGCCGTGGTTTGACTCTTTCTCTCTCATCTAGGTGTGATAACAACAACAGTGGCATTGTAAGTTCTTGTAAGACTTCACATGATCTGTATTTTACATCGAGGACCTGCCTACACCTGCAAAAACATGTGGTTCACATGAACCCCTCTGTTTGCCCGATGCCTACTGATCACTTCCACACTAAAGAAGTACTCACCTAAAGTGCTTTACATCCCTAATAACAGCAAACCAACACACAGTCTCAACCTTGTGCGTTATCAGTGCAGCACATACTTACGTCCACTTTTTCCGTGGGGCCGCTGAGAAATTCTCGACCCATATCCTGCCATATGAGATGGTTGTTCTCATCCACACGAGCCTTTCGTGCATACCTGCCGTCACAAGTGAACGTTCTCATCACTCCAGTTGTGACACCTTGTGTATTTATATTACTGATGAGTACTTACGTAGCCAACGTATTGTTGATTTCGTTGAGACTGACGTCACCTTTGTAACTCTGGTTTTGGCTGCTGACACAAACGCAGCAACGAGGCTGAAACACAACAAAACGACACAGCCTGAGACACTGGACTTCTGTCTGGTTCTCCACTGTGATCCATCAAGGCCCAAAATAAAAACACTGCACAGAGGATTTTACCGGTGAGTCCCTTCTCTGGTTGAAAGTGTTAGCGAGAGGAAAAGAGATCTCAAACCTGCACCCATGGGACACAGTTTACATCCACATTTTCGAGGCTAAAAGCAGAAGCAACCCCGATATGCTGAGCATCTGTTACTTGCCTTGATGACGGTGCTCTCAGCTGCCAAGTTCACGGTCACAAGCGAGCCGAGGCAGAGACCGAAAATTCCAACTTTGTCCGAGATCACTTTAGGATGGTCCTTGATGATATTAAACGCTGTCTGTGCAGAAATACATAACAAGAGATGAAGAAAAAAAGAAATGTTTGTAAGTTATATAAATCCAAGAATCAATCTTTGTAAGGTTGTTTTTCTACATGCAGCTTGAAAACTCCTAACCAGGTTCTGAAGCTAGTAAGTATAGAGAATGTTGACCTTTGACCTTTAACCACCAAAATCCCATCAGTTCAGTCTTGAGTTGAAGTGGATGTTTGTTCTTATTTTCAAGAAATTCCCTCGAGGCATTTTTGAGATACTGCGTTCACAAGAATGGGACGGACGTACAGATGTACAGATGTACTGATGTACTGATGTACAGATGTACTGATGTACAGATGTACAACAGGGAAGCGTAACGCCTCCAGCTGGTGCAGAGGCATAATACAACAACACAAACCTCAAAATACTGGAACTCTCCTGCAGACTCCAGCTCATCCGGGTTGATATACTCCAGCGCTAAAGAGGCGTAACCATGGGACGCCAGCAAGGATGCACGATACTCCATCAGCCCTCCACCGCCTCCACACAAGTCCAGCAGCCCAGGAAAGGGTCCTGGACCTGAGGCAGGGAGGAACAGAGTTCAGCTTGGCTCTATTTATCAAGCCATCATGAAAACAAAAGGAGGGCAGGGAACGCCCCAGTCTCTTTGAAGATAACACAAGGAAGAAAAGAGGAGGAAATATGTTTTTCAGGTGAGACAGGGCTACCTGGAGGTATGAAGATGGTCCCTCGCACTCCTTTCTCTTTGACTTTGATCCTCTGGACTCCTGGAGCCATGTACCATCTCTCTGTGAGCGCCGAGGCCAAAGGAGGCCGCTCCCAGAGGCCTTCAGTGACATGCCCACTGTAGACGGAGATGTTGACCAGCATGGGGCTGCAGACGTCCATCTTTCTCAGCCTGGCAGGTAAAGGACAGGTCAGAGCGCACAGCATGTCACGTGTACCTCACTTAATGACAAACGGCCATCAGGGCTGCCTGCATTTCCCTGCATTGTCATCGTTTACTGATTAACAAACACTTGGAAATTTAAAACTAACCAAACCAACTCATGTCAGTCTTTGTTTTTTTTGAAGCTGCATGTTCAGTGAGATGTCAGTAAGTTCAGGTGATATTGCTCAGCCAGCATGTGCAGCTTCAGAGGCAGCACTGAATGAGTTACCTGAGGCCTGTGCGGCTGCCTTGGACTGGACGCATGCTCCAAAGCAAACCCATGGGTTCTCTTCCCGTGTAGGTGCCCCCAAAGCTCAAATCCTCTGCAACTGCAAGCGCAGAAAAATATCAACAACAGAAAAACTAAATATCTGAAAAATCCATCAGGTAAATTAGTGGTAAAGTCACGGACAGACAGCAAAGCAAACATCTGTGGGTTTGTTGTGTTTAGCACATGAGGCCACTTGTCCTTGAAGATTTCAGGCATGAACACACTTGAAAATCTGTTTGAGGAGGAGGGAAGAAAACCCACCGGACACTATTCCTCTGTGATCACTCATGTAGTGTCCGTAGGCCTCCCAGCGGTCCCCGTCCTCAGACTGGTGGAGGGAATGAAGTGTGACCGGAGACGCTGGAGGCAGATTCTCCACCGACACCTTGAACTTCTCATCGACCAGAGCCCGGGTGGGGAGGACCGAGAGGATCGGGGGGGCGGTCTGGGACATGGTGGATGATCGTCTGTGGAGGAACGTGAACTACATGGGTTACAGCGCACAAAGGTGAGAATCACGGCAGAGGAACGTCCCCAGATCCCGCTGAACCGTTACACTAACTACTCAACTGCATACGAAATCACATCTTTTAAGTAAAGTTTGACAGGAAGGTTTTAATTTTTTACTGCAAATGTTTGTCGGTGCAAAATGTCGGTTGTCATGCTCTTCGGTAAGCTTGTCTGTGGGGTCTGTTAACGTTACCTGAGGCTGGTACGAACGGACACTTGCGGTCGTTGTGCAGCAAAGTACGCCGACCACGCGCCGCCCCTCTTAACGCCAAAGCGCCTGATCACATTCATCTCCGGCTGGCAAAGACAAACCTCTGCGAACTTCTAACCAACGGTATCTTAAGTTTGTTGGCGCTTGCTAGCTTCGCGTAACAAACTCTGATAAAGCAAAAAAAAACTGAACACCGCGGTTAGTTTACGACGACCTGATTAAAATATGACAGAAATAACTTACCAAAGTCACTCTTTACTCGGCCCGATTGTTAGTTGGGGTCGAGTGGGATTCATGCCAAGTTTGCAGAACAATGTCCTTTTTTTTCCACGACAGCTTTCAGAGGTTAAGGTAAGCTGGGAATGGTTTGACCCGGAGCTACCACTGGCTCAACTCGTTCTTTTTTATTGTCGTAAGCGTTCGCCTGCTTCACCTTTGCTCTGATTTAGGATTTCTGCAAGTAGAGGTGAGGCAGCTAAAAACAGCCATCAGGTTAAAAGATGCAGGAGCGTCGAAGTCCTTCAAAATGTTGCAGCCAGTCGCAATAAATGATCTCGCAGTGTTGCTACAACCCTGTGGGGTCATATGAAGGCCGAAAAGGTTTGTTCATTTTAAAAAAAATAAATGGGCAGAGTGTTACACTAAGCATGGAGGAGAAATTACACTGAGGGAGCACAGCATGCCAGACTTAACTCATCACTGATAAAGCAGTTATAACTAAGCTTGTCAAGAAAGCATAGTGTTTATTAACAATGACTGACGAGCTCTTTTGAATAAAGAAGTTTAAATGTAACAGGAAACTTCTTGTCATTTTGGCAACTGGCCAATATTAGCATAACCACTAAACCAAAATGGGCCACGTGCACGTTTTTACACTGAAGTTATACAGAAAATGAGGGAACTCAAATGTTTACAAGCATGCACCTTCACACACACACAGCTACACACAGTCACACAAACACACACGCACAAACACAAAACAAATACAAAGACACCGATACACAGAAACAAACATCCATTCAACATGATCAGCTCATGTTTAAATGCCTTTTTAATACAAAGTTAACAACAAACTGCTTGCAATATAGTTTAACCACGAACAGAGAACATGCCACTCTGAAACTAAACTGAAACACGCGAGGCTGCGCGAGTCAGGGTGGCTAGGCAACGTCAGATAAACAAACTAAGAGTCTTTCGTACAGCCGCCCCCGAATTGCTATGGCAATTCGCTCCTGAGAAAGACTCGTCATCTTCAGGTGCCGGCGGGATCTCCGGTGTCATCATCGTTCAGGATGGCAGGGAGACGGATGAGTCGTGTCACCGGCCTGGTATACACTCTGTCGCTGATTTGAATGTCCGCCGACCTGACATGGCCATCTACGCTCCGATGAACTTTGATGATCTTCCCGATGGGCCAACTGGCTCTAGGAAGCTGTGGGTCTACTAGCAGGGCCACTGAGCCATCAGCGAGGTCTTCGGTGTTGGCGTGCCACTTCTGGCGAAGCTGTAGAGTGGGTAGGTAGTTCCGGATAAAGCTTGCCCAGAACTGGTCGGCCAGAATTTGGCAGTGCTTCCACCTCTTTCTGGTGAGGCCTTTGTCCAAAGGGTACACTATCTGTGGTAAGGCACCGTCAGGCCGCCCCATCAAGAGGACATTGGGTGTCACTGGATCCTCATTGGCTATACTTGAGAACGTATAGCCTAACGGCTTGGATGGCTTCGACTTCCAGCAGGACTGTGCGAAGCACTTCCTCAGCTTCTGACTGAGATCCTATCACTGTGTATAAAGCATTCTTTGCCAATCTAATCTCCCGTTCCCAGGCTCCACCGAAATGTGGAGATGCAGGAGGATTGAAGCGAAAGGCAATTTTCTGCTTGGCTAGGAGCTTCTGGAGCCTTGGGCTCATACTGGCAAAGGCTTCACGTAGCTCCTTCTCACCGGCCTTGAAATTGGTGCCCTGGTCAGAGTAGACTTCTGCCGGTGTGCCTCTGCGAGCGATAAACCTCCTGAGGGCCATCAGGTAAGAGTCTACGTCTATGCTTGCCAGGAGATCAAAGTGTACAGCACGGGTTGTGAGGCATTTTAAGATAATGCCCCACCTCTTCTCCGTGCGGCGGCCTATCTTGATCTGGAAGGGCCCGCAACAATCTACACCAGTGGAATAGAATGGAGGCTTAAAGACTCGCAACCGAGCAGCAGGTAGGTCGGACATCTTAGGCACTGCAGGACGGGCCTTCCACCCTTGGCACTCTTTGCACTGGTGCTGCACACGTCGGATGGCTTCTCTCCCACGCAGGACCCAGAAAGACCGTCTCATCTCCGCGTACACCCGTTCAGGCCCGGGATGACATAGACGAGCATCGTAATCCTGAATCAGGAGTTTGGTGGCTGGATGGGAGGGGTCCGAGATGATCAGATGTAATGCGCTGGAGTCTAGTGCCTCTGCTCTCCGTAGCCTTCCCCCTACGCGTATGATCCCTGCCTCAGGGTCCAGCTCCGGCGCCAGGGTAATTAGACGGCTGCTGCGCTGCACGGGCTTGCCTGTTTCGAGGAGGCGCAGCTCTTCTTGGAAACAGTCCTGTTGCGCTTGCTTGATGATTAGCAACTCAGCTTGCTGATAGACGGAGGCAGATGGGCTTCCAGGCTGTGCGGCCGCCCCATCAATCTCATGCGTGGCGGCTTCAACAATGTCCTTCCAGCAGGCATACCGTTCAGCTGTGGAGATTCTGGGTTGGTCAACTGTTGATGTCAGGCCACAGAAGGTAAGCTTACGGTATTCTGCAGGATCCGGTTTCACCACTGTGGATGGCCTGGAGGGCCACTCTTCTGGTCCCTTGAGAAGGAAGCTTGGCCCCTGACTCCAGCGGTTTGACCCTGCTAACTCCTCCAGAGTCTTCCCCCGTGTTATGTCATCTGCAGAGTTCTGGGCGATGTCTACATAGCGCCAGCAGCTGGAGTCTGTTAGCTCTTGAATCTCAGACACACGTGTGCCTACAAACACCTTAAAGCGGCACGATTCTGATTGGAGCCACATCAACACTGTGGTAGAGTCTGTCCACAGTATGGTCTTGTCTATGGGCAGCGTGAGCTCCTTTTCCAGCAGGCTGGACAACTGTGAACCAGTGAGGGCACCACAGAGCTCCAATCGTGGCATTGACGTCTGTCGCCTTGGTGCGACTCTGGATCTTGCCACGAGGAAGGACAGGTAGACTTTGCCATGAATGTCCTCTGTCCGTAGGTATGCGACGGAGCCATACGCCCTCTCCGACGCGTCGCTGAAGATGTGGATCTGCCTGGTGAGGACATCAGCTTGAGTTGGCACGTAAGGTCGGGGTAAAGATATACGTGGCAGAACTTCAAGCTCTGCCTCCCGTTCCTTCCACTCTTGCAGCACCTCTTCAGGGAGAGGCGGGTCGTCCCAGCCGCGCTGTTTATCCCATAGGCGCTGAACAAGCATTTTTGCTCGTGTCGCGTAAGGCAGGATGTACCCCAGAGGATCGTACTGTCGAGCCAGGACTTTGTACACGTTCCGCATCGTCAGTTCTCTGTACTCCAGGGGTCGATGCTTGTAGCCGAGGCTATCGGACTCCCATTGCCAGATGAGTCCAAAGGCAGATTCTGGATGGCTTGCATCACCCTTGGAGAGCCAGTGCTCAAGGCTGTTGAACCTGGCTTCTATAGGTCAGTGACTGATTGCACTTGGTTCATTACTCGCCCACTGGCGGAGGTCAAAGCCACCAGCGGCGAGCAGAGTACGGAGTGTATCCACAAGCTGCTTTGCCTCGTCGACGGTTGGCACACTCTGTAAGCAGTTGTCGACGTAGAAGCACTGTTCTACGGACTGGCGCACGTCTTTGTCAGCAACACTGTGCTCCCTCACGTGTTGTTGAAGTGCAAACGTGGCACAGCATGGGGAACAGGTTGTGCTGAATGATAAGACCTGCCACTCGTATACATCCGGAGGATCCTCTCGCCTCATGTCTCTCCATACGAACCTGACAAGTGGCCTGTCTTCTGGCAGTAGCCTAACTTGATGGAACATACTGCGTATGTCTCCGCTGATGGCTACTGCGTCTTGTCTGAAACGCAGTAGGACTCCGAGAAGAGAGGCCCCCAGGGTTGGCCCAGGCAGCAATGCTTCATTCAGGTTAAGGCCACGCCATTGGTATGAGCAGTTAAACACTTACGATTCTTGCCGTTGTGCTGTACTAAATGATGCGGGATGAACCATGCTTCACCCTCTATTGGGACGTCAGGGCTGAGCTTCACGACTGATCCTGCTTTGACCAGTTTGCGGATCTCCTCACAGTATGCCTCAGCGAGTGCTGGGTCCCTTGCCAGCCTCTTCTCTGTGCTCCTTAGACTTGGCGTAACCACCTCCTTGGTGGTTTGGAAGAGGGACATTTGGCGTTTGCGCAGCAGAGGGGTAGCGTACCGCAGGATTCCCTCGACCTCCACGCGTACTGTCTTCGCCTCAAGCATGTCCACCGCCTCTTTGTCCTCTTTTGACCGCATGACTACCTTGTCGCTCTGAAAAGGCACCACGTCCGTCTGCCATAGCCTTTGAACATTCGCCATCAGTTCAGCTGTCTGTGGGGAAACGGTGGTGAACAGACACTGCTGGTGAGGCAGAGTGTGCTGGACTAACCTGGCGGGGCCTTGCAGAGTCCATCCTAGTCAAGTGTGGATAGCTGCAGGTCCTCCTGGTGGGCCCAATCTCACCGGCTCGACTGGGGTGAGCAGGTGCGGGTGGTATGAGGTGCCTGACTCGGTCGAACTGCTTGAGAGGTAGACCTACAAGGTGCTTGTACTTCTTCTGGAGAGACATGATG